>JAVTVY010037889.1:0-16631 GCA_036873755.1 Hanleya hanleyi | reverse complement strand
CTATACTATTTATTATGATATAGAGAGAGCAGTACGTGAACTTACCTAGACTATATATTATGATATAAAGAGAGCAGTACGTGAACTTACCTATACTATATATTATGATATAGAGAGACCAGTAAGTGAACTTACCTACGCTATATATTATGATATAGAGAGGTCAGTAAGTGAACTTACCTACCTTATATACTATGATATAAAGAGAGCAGTACGTGAACTTACCTATACTATATATTATGATATAGAGAGAGCAGTAAGTGAACTTACCTATACTATATATTATGATATAGAGAGAGCAGTAAGTGAACTTACCTTCGCTATGTATTATGATATAGAGAGGGCAGTAAGTGAACTTACCTACCCTATGTACTATAATATAGAGAGACCAGTACGTGAACTTACCATACTATATATTATGATATAGAGATGGCAGTACATGAACTTACCTACGCTATATATTATGATATAGTGGGACCAGTACGTGAACTTACCTATACTATATATTATGATATAGAGAGAGCAGTACGTGAACTTACCTATACTATATATTATGATATAGAGAGAGCAGTACGCGAACATACCTATACTATATATTATGATATAGAGAGAGCAGTACGTGAACTTACCTAAACTATATATTATGATATAGAGAGACCACACGTGAACTTACCATACTACATATTATGATATAGTGAGGGCAGTACGTGAACTTACCTATACTATATATTATGATATAAAGAGACCAGTACGTGAACTTACCTATACTATGTTTTATGATATATTGGGACCGGTACGTGAACATACCTACACTATATATGATGATATATTGGGACCAGTACGTGAACTTACCTATACTATATATTATGATATAGAGAGAGCAGCACGTGAACTTACCTATACTATGTATTATGATATAGACAGGGCAGTAAGTGAATTTACCTACGCTATGTATTATGATATAGAGAGGGCAGTAAGTGAACTTACCTACCCTATATACTATGATATAGAGAGCAATACGTGAACTTACCTATCCTATGTATTATGATATAAAGAGACCAGTAACTTACCTACCCTATATATTATGATATAGAGAGACAAGTACGTGAACTTACCATACTATATATTATGATATAGAGAAGGCAGTACGTGAAGTTACCTATACTATATATTATGATATAGTGGGACCAGTACGTGAACTTACCTATACTATATATTATGATATAGAGAGAGCAGTACGTGAACTTACCTACCCTATATATTATGACATAGAGAGACTGGTACGTGAACTTAACTACCTGATAAATTATGATATAGAGATACCAGTATGTGAACTTACCTACCCCACATATTATGATCTAGAGAGACCAGTACGTGAACTTACCTACTCTATGTATTATGATATAGAGAGACCAGTAAGTGAACTTACCTACGCTATGTATTATGATATGGAGAGGGCAGTACGTGAACTTACCTATATTATATATATTATGATATAGTGGGACCGGTACGTGAACTTACTTACCTATACTATATATTATGATATAGAGAGAGCAGTACGTGAACTTACCTATACTATTTATTATGATATAGAGAGAGCGGTACGTGAACTTACCTATACTATATATTATGATATAGAGAGAGCAGTACGTGAACTTACCTAGACTATATATTATGATATAGAGAGAGCAGAACGTAAACTTACCTACACTATATATTATGATACAGAGAGACCAGTAAGTCAACTTACCTACGCTATATATTATGATATAGAGAGGTCAGTAAGTGAACTTACCTACCCTATATACTATGATATAGAGAGAGCAGTACGTGAACTTACCTATACTATATATTATGATATAGAGATAGCAGTACGTGAACTTACCTATACTATCTATTATGATATAGAGAGGGCAGTACGTGAACTTACCTATACTATATATTATGATATAGAGAGAGCAGTACGTGAACCTACCTACTATATATTACGATATACAGAGACCAGTAAGTGAACTTACCTACCCTATATATTATGATATAGAGCGAGCAGTACGGGAACTTACCTACCCTATATATTATGATATAGAGCGAGCAGTACGTGAACTTACCTATACTATATATTATGATATAGAGAGAGCCGTACGTGAACTTACCTATACTATGATATAGAGAGAGCAGTACGTGAACTTACCTATACTATATATTATGATATAGAGAGAGCTGTACGTGAACTTACCTACACCATAATTTATGATGTAGTGGGACCAGTACGTGAACTTACCTATACTATATATTATGATATGGAGAGAGCAGTACGTGATATAGTGGGACCAGTACTTGAACTTACCTACCCTATATATTATGACATAGAGAGACTGGTACGTGAACTTACCTACCTGATAAATTATGATATAGAGATACCAGTATGTGAACTTTCCTACCTCATATATTATGATCTAGAGATACCAATACGTGAACTTACCTACGCTATGTATTATGACATAGAGAGACCAGTAAGTGAACTTACCTACGCTATGTATTATGATATAGAGAGACCAGTAAGTGAACTTACCTACGCTATGTATTATGACATAGAGAGAGCAGTACGTGAACTTACCTACTCTATATATTATGATATAGAGAGACCAGTACGTGAACTTACGTATACCATGATGATATAGACAAGGCAGTACGTGAACTTACCTATACTATATATTGATATAGAGAGAGCAGTACGTGAACTTACCTATACTGTATATTATGATATAGAGAGAGCAGTACGTGAACTTACCTATACTGTATATTATGATATAGAGAGAGCAGTACGTGAACTTACCTATACTATATATTGATATAGAGAGCAGTACGTGAACTTACCTATACTATATATTATGATATAGAGAGAGCAGTACGTGAACTTACCTATACTGTATATTATGATATAGAGAGAGCAGTACGTGAACTTACCTATACTATATATTATGATATATTTTTAATAATAATAAAAATAAATAATAAAATAAAATAAAAAACGTAAGCAACTGTACCGTACTCAAAATTGTGTCCATTTCTCTGTGCTTCCGGCACGGGCATATCCAAAGATTATATAAGAATAAATCAGCAATAGTTCAGGGAGATCTGTATTAATAAAAAGCTTGGCAGCTGTAACTCAATTATAAGCTGGAACTTCTTGACGAAAATTACCTCGTCTTCAATATGCTAATAGATAAGCCCATATATATGACCCACAAACAGTTTAACGTTTTTCCATGAAATTCCGAAGACATCTAAACTGGCGGCCATGATGACGTCACTATGACATCTTTTTGAAAGCCATTTTTCACCTGGCTTTTGACCCGATTTAAAAAAAATTGTCGATATTTTCCCTGGTAAATTTATTGATATGATAGAGAGGATATGCGAAAAAGTCTGGTACGTGAACTTACCTACCTGATAAATTAGGATATAGAGATACCAGTACCGGTATGTGAACTTACCTACCCCATATATTATGATCTAGAGAGACGAGTACGTGAACTTACCTACGCTATGAATTTTGATATAGAGAGACCAGTAAGTGAACTTACCTACGCTATGTATTATGGTATGGAGAGGGCAGTACGTGAACTTACCTACCCTATATATTATGATATAGAGATGGCAGTACGTGAACTTACCTATACTATATATTATGATATAGAGAGAGCCGTACGTGAACTTACCTATACTATGATATAGAGAGAGCAGTACGTGAACTTACCTATACTATATATTATGATATAGAGAGAGCCGTACGTGAACTTACCTACACCATATATTATGATATAATGGGACCAGTACGTGAACTTACCTATACTATATATTATGATATAGAGAGAGCAGTACGTGATATAGTGGGACCAGTACGTGAACTTACCTACCCTATATATTATGACATAGAGAGACTGGTACGTGAACTTACCTACCTGATAAATTATGATATAGAGATACCAGTATGTGAACTTACCTACCCTATATATTATGATCTAGAGAGACCAGTACGTGATCTTACCTACGCTATGTATTATGATATAGAGCGACCAGTAAGTGGACTTACCTACGCTATGTATTATGATATGGAGAGGGCAGTACGTGAACTTACCTACCCTATATATTATGATATAGAGAGACCAGTACGTGAACTTACCTACTCTATATATTATGATATAGAGAGAGCAGTACGTGAACTTACCTACACTATATATTATGATATAGAGAGGGCAGTACGTGAACTTACCTATACTATATATTGATATAGAGAGAGCAGTACGTGAACTTACCTAGACTATATATTATGATATAGAGGGCAGTACGTGAACTTACTTACCCTATATATTATGATATAGAGAGGGCAGTACGTGAACTTACCTACCCTATATGTTATGATATAGAGAGAGCAGTACGTGAACCTACCTATACTAGATATTATGTTATAGAGAGGGCAGTACGTGAACTTACCTACCCTATATACTATGATATAGAGAGACCAGTACGTGAACTTACCTAGACTATATATTATGATATAGAGAGGGCAGTAAGTGAACTTACCTACCCTATATACTATGATATAGAGAGAGCAGTACGTGAACCTACCTATACTAGATATTATGATATAGAGAGGGCAGTACGTGAACCTACCTATACTATATATTGATATAGAGAGAGCAGTACGTGAACTTACCTATACTGTATATTATGATATAGAGAGAGCAGTACGTGAACTTACCTATACTGTATATTATGATATAGAGAGAGCAGTACGTGAACTTACCTATACTATATATTGATATAGAGAGAGCAGTACGTGAACTTACCTATACTATATATTATGATATAGAGAGAGCAGTACGTGAACTTACCTATACTGTATATCATGATATAGAGAGAGCAGTACGTGAACTTACCTATACTATATATTATGATATATTTTTAATAATAATAAAAATAAAATAATAAAATAAAGTAAAAAACGTAAGCAACTGTACCGTACTCAAAATTGTGTCCATTTCTCTGTGCTTCCGGCACGGGCATATCCAAAGATTATATAAGAATAAATCAGCAATAGTTCAGGGAGATCTGTATTAATAAAAAGCTTGGCAGCTGTAACTCAATTATAAGCTGGAACTTCTTGACGAAAATTACCTCGTCTTCAATATGCTAATAGATAAGCCCATATATATGACCCACAAACAGTTTAACGTTTTTCCATGAAATTCCGAAGACATCTAAACTGGCGGCCATGATGACGTCACTATGACATCTTTTTGAAAGCCATTTTTCACCTGGCTTTTGACCCGATTTAAAAAAAAATTGTCGATATTTTCCCTGGTAAATTTATTGATATGATAGAGAGGATATGCGAAAAAGTCAGAAAGTTTAAGCTCTCATTTTTCCGGTGCCGAGGGTGAATTGTTCGGTTATGTCATTCCCTCCCACTGTTGCCTGGCCTGTGGGATATTGGATGGTCGATGTCTACGTACATGTATACATTTTTTCAATAAATTATGAAAATTAATGAATATATATTTTTTTAATCAAATTTTTTTCTTTTTTTTCTGGGTGTATTTCTCTTTCATCTTTGGCTCAAGAAAAGTCATTCCCTAAAATATCAAATCGAATTACTACAGTTTTTAATTATCCTACCCTGTCCTCTATGACATAGAATTTTATTATGACAGAATTTTATTCCATGTCATAGAGGACAGGGTATGATAGATAATTAAAAACTGTAGTAATTCGATTTGATATTTTAGGGAATGACTTTTATTGAGACAAAGATGAAAGAGAAATACACCCAGAAAAAAAAGATTAAAAAAAAAATGATTAAAAAAAAATTATATATATATATATATATTCATTAATTTTCATAATTTATTGACAAAATTTATACATATACATCGACCAGCCAATATCCCATAGGCCAGACAACTGTGTTCCCTCCCGAATGCCAGATTACGTTATTAAAGAAAGGTGGGGTAATAGTAATCAGCATATAATAATAGTATCAGTTCGTGTATGTCGAGCAGAAAGATCGTAAACTATTTCTATGAATATAAAATCCCCGTTATCACACCATAAAAACCCATGATAATGCATAGAATAGAATGGGATCAGGTTTTATCCGAAGAGGTGAAACAACAATGCAAAAACTGAAATGTTTCCCCAAGATTTACACAGCGCTGGTGAGTGGTTCTGAGGGGTACACTTTAGAGAATAACTAGTTGCAGCCGAGTGTACTGCCCTAAAGATGAGTGGTTCTGATGGGTACACTTTAGAGAATAACTACTTGCAACCGAGTGTTGCAACCGAGTGTACTGTCCTAAAGGTACGAGTTCAAGGCAAAAACTAATGGATAAACGCGAAACGTGAGTTCCAAGTTCACCAGTCGGAATTTATCATATACGCAACTTGTTTATGAGCTACTACTCGCGGTAACTATCTCTGCTGTGACAGACGGTTGAAATTCCATTCCATTTTGGGGAATGGAATGCGGATCGCAGATGATTATTAAAATCACGGAGACCTTGACTCGTATCGCGTTGTTGTAACAGTGGTCACACTCAGGGAAGAGGGAGAAACATTTTTATCCACCAATAATATTCAATATTCTCAAACGGATGAAAAATAATTTCCCCTCCGTCTCCTCCTGGTTTGGTGGCATATGTGACCCACAACGGCCGAATCCCGTGCAAGGCATATAGGATAATAGTAATGGCTATATCCAGAAAATCTCCTGATGCGCTATACACATTCAAAATACTGGATGTAGCTTTGATCACATAGAGAACACGTTTGTTGTTTCATCCAATGCGCATGCGTGCTCTCATTTGTGCCCATCAATGTCATTTTTTTATGACAACCTTGCTATGCATTTTGTGACACGCTCATACGTTTAACGCGATTACCCTTAACCCTCCCAAGCATGGACCCCCACCCCTTACCCAACTTTCTACTCTGTATATCCGAAACAACAAAACATCAGGAGCTAACACTGCGTGTGCATAGACTATTATATTGGGGTCATATAATCTCTATTTGCATACCCCTTCTAGAAAAGGATCATGGGTAAATTCAAAATGGCGTCCATGTGGGGTACCAGAAAAGTGATGTTTTCGTACTTTTTCTTCAAGATTTTTGATCTTCTGTGGATAAAAGTGTGCAAGAACTAATTTATTTCACATCAGATAACAATTTCCTAATTGATTATGTAGTTTTCTTCGGAGAAAGTAGCACAAATTAGAAAAAAATGCATATTTAGAATATGATGTAACTGTGAAGTCTTCAAAGCTGCCATCCGGTAATTGGATTTTTTGCACTTCCTAGTAGAGCTTGATCACAAGATATATTGTGGGAAGTTTTAGACATCCAGCTCTAGAAAAAAACAATATTTAGTGGGGAGGTGGCGAGGGTTAAATGGTCTCCACCCAAGCCTAGGCAGGCCTGAAATACCCTAGGCACGGACGAGTTAAATTATCATGCAAATAATTCAATTAAATTGGTCAGTCAGTTAATCTTCAATACCTACAAATATCTTCACGATCGCTACAGACCAGAAATATAGATATGTAAGCTAGTGGTAGGCCTAATCATATCTTTAATTTGCTTATATCCGTCTTTTATCCGGCGTCCCTTGAAACCTGTCGCCTTTGCGACTCGGATGTACATGTTTCAGCTTTGGCGTTTCAAACAGCTGTTCGGTCCGTTAACGTGAATCGGTAAAGCGAGTAAAACCTGCCGTAACCCTCAAATTACGGTGGCTTGTTAGGGCCATGCATTGATTTTTGCAATTTTCTGCCTTTTACTAGTTTTCAAGATTTCACTTTCGCGTTTTCTGTAATTTCTTGCCATTGACATCGATTCACTTCCGAGATATAAAGTTGTTTCTGGTTTTAACAATTTCTTCTATCCATTTTCAAGCGACTGCAAAAATCGAACAACCATGTGAAAACACTAAAAATTAGCAAAAACATCGAAAAAGTATTTCAACCGCGGTGGAAACTATTTCAACCGCGGTGAAAACTATTTCAACCGCGGTGGAAAGTATTTCAACCGCGGTGGAAACTATTTCAAAAGTATTTCAACCGCGGTGAAAACTATTTCAACCGCGGGATGAAATACTTTTCACCGCGGTTGAAATAGTTTTCACCGCGGTGGAAACTATTTCAACCGGGGTGAAATCTATTTCAACCGCGGTGGAAAGTATTTCAACCGCGGTGAAAACTATTTCAATCGCGGTGGAAAGTATTTCAACCGCGGTGAAAAGTATTTCAACCGCGGTGAAAAGTATTTCAACCGCGGTGGAAAGTATTTCAACCGCGGTGGAAACTATTTCAACCGAGGTGGAAACTATTTCAACCGCGGTGGAAACTATTTCAACCGCGGTGGAAACTATTTCAACCGCGGTGAAAACTATTTCAACCGCGGTGGAAAGCATTTCAACCGCGGTGAAAACTATTTCAACCGCGGTGAAAACTATTTCAACCGCGGTGGAAACTATTTCAACCGCGGTGGGAAGTATTTCAACCGCGGTGGAAACTATTTCAACCGCAGTGGAAACTATTTCAACCGCGGTGGAAAGCATTTCAACCGCGGTGGAAAGCATTTCAACCGCGGTGAAAACTATTTCAACCGGGGTGAAAAGTATTTCTGTGTTATTTGCTATTTCTTATGTTTCACGCAATTTTCGAGGTTTTCGCTAATTTCCAGTGTTTTCATGTGGTCGTTTGAATTGTTCTTGTCTCTTGAAAATGAATTTCCAGCGTTTTCGTATGGAAATGGTTGCGGTTTCTTGAGAATGAAAAAAAAAAATCAGAGATAAATTTTGAAAAATCGAAAAGGAATCAAAGAGGATGACAAGAAAAGAGAGAAAATGCGAAAGTGAAACCTTGAAAACTAGAGAAAGGCAGAAAATTGGAAAGATCAATGCATGGCCCTAACAAGCCACCGTATCAAATAGCTCTATCGTTACGTCTATGAGACATGTTTTTATGGAAAAATAGAGTGAAACATGTAGCATTTTGAAACATCTCACATGTTTCCCATCTCAAAATGAAACGTTAAACATTTAACCTCTTTTCGCAGATTACATTCAGAGCATACGGGGAATTCTGTTGATCATCACACTGTATTCTGGCTTATATTCAATATGAGCAGTCTCAAACGTGAGATGATTCAACATGTAGTCAGTCTAGGTCCAGTTTGGACGAGGCATTGTGACCAGGATCAGGTCCAGATATTATTGGATGACGGTAAGCAAGCTTATTGTTTTTTGTTTACATGACCTACTCTATCCAACGGAACATACTTTTCAGATTGGCAAAAATTGTTTACACCAGTAAATTAGGTTTCAAAGAAACCTTATTATGCGGAATAAGTAGTTGGCACACTCCCAGTTTTATCTTCGTCGACCATAATATTTTGAAGATATTTCTTGTGTATATTATAAACACGTTAGGATTACCGCTGATTAGTCGATAAGAAGGGGCGTGCTAGTGCTCTTAAGTGGTTTTATTCCAACAATTGTTGCATATAGGCATATTCACATCAGAACAGATAACGGTCTGTCAAGTGCGGTACACAATTTGTACTACACCTATAATATATGGCTTTACCAAAATTTCCTTAGACATTGTTACTAACAAATGTTACCAACTTGACGAACAAATAAACATCTAATAAATGACAGTCTTGATAAGCCGCGAAACAAACAAGAGCTTAACCAGTCTGTGCTGGGTATAAACATACCTTGGAATGGCCTGTAATACCGGCTTCCTGGAGACACATCGGCGTCGTTCGGATTGAAGAAAACGACTCCGTGAGTCTGGCATGTACCGGTGACACGATTGTAGAAAAACGACATGCATTCGGCATCCAGCGAACACTTAGACTGACAATAGATGAGACTTTCACCGTGTATGATTTGTCGAGAATAATTCGACATACTGATGATTTTTCCATCGAATTCCCTGTTAACTTTAGAAAACAGCTGCTTCTGAGAAACGGCCAGAGCAGAGCTTATGGTCACAACCAGGAGAGCTAAACTGATGCCATACAGACATGTGGCCATTTTGGAATGTCAAGAAAGTAAGTTCTCTTCTTATGAAACACTGCTCTAATATGTTTTGTAGATTGGTCCAAATAATCGAAGAAACGAAATTCACTCGTTGGAATGTCGCTAATTTGTCGTAAACAGCTATCTATATGACCAATATTATAGTCGTATAAACTCGATTACTGTACTTCCATATTGAACGGTTACGCTCGTCGCATCAGATAAGCATGAACCAACGCTGAACCAGGAGGTATAATATTGGTTGCAGATATATGTTCTCTTTGATCAATTACATTATCCAATGCGGAGTATATGGGGACCCCGTCAGACTACATCGATTTCATCACGTTACATTGTTTATTGGTGAATTATCTAAGCATCTACTGATCAATTAAACCTGGTGATATTACACCGATGAAGGATATTTCGAGGATCGATAATATACAGATATCGCATGCTGTGAGGTGTGATATCACGATTTGTTAGCTCGAGAGCTGACAAATCGTGATATCACACCTCAGAGCATGCAATATCTGTTTTATTATACCGAAAAAAGCCATAAACAATACAAATAGACCTACAGTGTAAAGAGAAAAACCAAGGCAGCGAAAACCTAACGTAAAACGCTTTCTGTCTGTACACGCCATCGTGATTACAGCGGAATGACAGCACAACATACGACAATGCTACGAAAGACTCTGTTCACGGGCGATAACTGCGCGAGACCGTGTGACATTGCCTCTGCCGTGTGACGTCAGCGCGTGATCGTGTGATATCGGCGCGAGATCGTGGGACATCACATTGACGAGCTGTTTTCTCCATAAGACATCGATAATTGCGGAATATCACGTGATGGTGTCTCAACCAATTAAAATAAACGAATACACAGTGAGGTATAATAATATACAGATATCTGTTTTATTATACCGAAAAAAAGCATAAACAATACAAATAGACCTACAGTGTAAAGAGAAAAACCAAGGCAGCGAAAACCTAACGTAAAACGCTTTCTGTCTGTACACGCCATCGTGATTACAGCGGAATGACAGCACAACATACGACAATGCTACGAAAGAGTCTGTTCACGGGCGATAACTGCGCGAGACCGTGTGACATTGCCTCTGCCGTGTGACGTCAGCGCGTGATCGTGTGATATCGGCGCGAGATCGTGGGACATCACATTGACGAGCTGTTTTCTCCATAAGACATCGAGAATTGCGGAATATCACGTGATGGTGTCTCAACCAATTAAAATAAACGAATACACAGTGAGGTATAATAATATACAGATATCTGTTTTATTATACCGAAAAAAAGCATAAACAATACAAATAGACGTACAGTGTAAAGAGAAAACCAAGGCAACGTAGAACGCTTTCCGTCTGTACACGCCATCGTGATTACAGTGGAATGACAGCAATGCTACGACAATGCTACGAAAGAGTCTGTTCACGGGCGATAACTGCGCGAGACCGTGTGACATTGCCTCTGCCGTGTGACGTCAAGCTGTTAAATCGTGGGACATCACATTGACGAGCTGTTTTTTCATAAGACATCGAGAATTGCGGAATATCACGTGATGGTGTCTCAACCAATTAAAATAAACGAGTACGCAGTGAGGTATAATAATTGGAAATATAGTATGAGAATGAGGGTGGAGCTGATGAGCTGTTAAAGCCGAAGATTCAATTGATCATTTTTATCGCTGATATATCTGGCCTTTTTACACACATCGATCATCTACTATCATATGCGTTCCTCGCCCGGATTAAAAACATGATGCGCGCAAACGCAATCTTAATAAGTTAATTTCCTGTCAATGCTCCCCAATCGTATATGTCGCTATGTTGTATCTTAGTGATTTCAATTGAATTTGGTGTTCAGAGCGCCCAGCTCATGAATATTTAATAGTCTTATGACATCACGGCCGCATTTTAACTACTTTACTTGCAGTCGGAGAGGAGGAATAGGGTCATGGTCTCTGTTTTAAGCCCTGGTTTACGACAAGGACCAGTCCATAATTCTACCTTGCATTATGGTGTCAACCTGGCGGGAGGGCGCCAACATCAGAAGATTTCCCGAAGCTTGGCGTGCATCTGGCTGAGCCAACCAGAAAGCACTTACCATAATGTTCCCTTCAAAGCACTATGAAAAGCTCTTCTTGGGGTAAATGGGTGCAATTTTCCATACTACTCAGCAATATGATATCAGTAATATGTTTGAGTGAGTGAGTAGGATTTAACGTCGTTTTCAACATTGTTTCAGTCATATCACGACGGTGCCTACATGTGCCAGAACACGAGAGTGTCCACAGTTCCTATTATTCTGGACACTGATCAGCCCAGCCAGTACAGCACTCGGTCACCCATCCAAGTATTGACCGAGCTCAACGCTGCTTAACTTCGGTGATCTGACGAGAACCGGTGTGCCCAACGTGATGCGCCGTACCGTAATATGTTTGAACTACTAATATGTTTGATCCTCCATCTGATATAGCACTCGATGTAGGTTTCCATATACATTCCTGCTTTGAAAAGAAACGACTGCATATATGAATGCATTTGTAGATCAATATCATTGATTTATAATGTACATATATGAGGTACATGTCTGTCCTGATACTATAGATGCACTTAGGCATTTGTCTATTTTAGTTCAATCGTGTTTGTACCCGGCTCCAAGTGGGCGTTTTGTACAATACAATTCTGATTCTGATTCTGACACCATAATAATAAAAAAAACTTGTAAATGTACCTTCATAATCCAGTTCATCCAGTGACGTCCCCACAGTATTTTGTCAGCTTACCACGGTCAGCTAACACTGTAAGGAGTTTGGCAACTTTTGCCTTTTCGTTTGTTGAGCTCATCATTCTGTAGTAGTCCTTGTGAACCTTGAGAGAATGTCCTAAATGGCGTGCTATCCAACCAAGCTCTTCACTTTCCATGGACAAGACCTGTAAATTATAGTAAAAATATTAACAGCAAGACCGATGTTCATATCCAACCAACGCTAAATTAAAATCTTGTAATACATGTAATTTTCTGTCTGTCTGCATATCTGTTGACCAATCTATAAATAGATGTGTGCACTCCGAGCTGCTTATTTGTTCATTTGAATAGGATGTGATGCTTGTTCAGTCACCCAGACAAGAGACATATTGAATAATCTTGCTCTTTTTGGTTAAATTAGATACCCAACTACAGACATGCATCTCAGTACATGTATATCCATTTTCTTGCCAGGGAGATCATTTTTGAAAGTTTGTCCCCACCATGGTTAATCTTCTGTTCATTCTCAACAAATTTTGTATCAGGTCAAGCACATGTATGTTTACTGCTGATTTGAGTCGACACAACCTGATGGGGATATTTACTTGAGTGCTGCATTTTCATGTACTATCTAACAGAGGATATCTGCATGGAAAGCCAAATGTTTTTTTCTGGATCATGATTGATACCATCTGCAAACGATCTTGGTTGACCATAACATAACAACAACAATATTATTTCCACGAGTTTTACATGAGAGATATTGGAAGAAATTTCTGTCTTATTGACATGTGGAAGAAGGGAGAAAGAAGACACTGGCAGGCTTCAAGCCATCGAATGTGAGGTACAAGGAGGATACAAGTGTGTAATATATGTTGTGAGGCAGCTGTAATACTGTGACCAAGATAGTGACTAGCTGTGGCCTCTGGGTCAAGAGTCAGGAACTCTAAAAACTATACCACCTCATGTCTCAAGCGAGGTACATGTAGGTAGCTGAAATACTGTGACAAAAATAGGAGATACAGGCAGTGACCAAGTAGTGATCTGAGCATGACTGTGAGGTACCTGTGAGGTACCGGTGTGTGCAACAAACATTGTGAGGTAGCTGTAATACTTTGACATAGACAGAAAATTGTGATCAGAAATTGATCTGACTGTAACATTGTGAGGTACCTGTGTGTAACATTGTGAGGTAGCTGTGATACGATGACATAGCTAGGAGATTGTGATCATGAATCGATCTGAGTGTAACATTGTGAGGTACCTGTGTGTAACATTGTGAGGTAGCTGTGATACGATGACATAGCTAGGAGATTGTGATCATGAATCGATCTGAGTGTAACATTGTGAGGTACCTGTGTGTAACATTGTGATGTAGCTGTAATACTATGACATAGACAGGAGATTGTGATCATGAATCGATCTGAGTGTAACATTGTGGGATACCATCTTACTTAGCTTGCTAAGGGCATTTCACGCCCCATGTCAGCTTCCCCAAGCATCATGTCACATGTCCGCTCTATTTAAACGAGCCAATGAAATTATCCGTATTCAAATATTTTGATCTGGGAATCTCAGATGTGAGACATGTCGATTGCACTTAAGTGCTCGAGGCGCAAGACTGTGGGAGACCAAACCGAAGTTGTGCGAATTAGCTATTTTATTTCTCACTCTAATGGAGCATGCTTCTTTGTTTTTCTTAAGAAAAATCATATTACAAACGGCCTAACATATTAGAAAAAAAATAAAATCGGCGGCAGTTCACAGGAAAATGATATGATTTTTATTTTGTGATGGGGGCACTTCGAGGCCCACCAAGAGATCATTTCAATCGATCGCTTTCTGGAGGTGTGTCTTCATTTTATGAATGTGATTGCACCGATGTCGGGTCTCACAGGACCAATCGCATGTGACCATTTGGGAAACGCCCTATTACACTCAGATATCATCCGTTACCGCATGGCTATGAGCAGAAGTTTCTACGTATGATCGTGCCATGCGTTCGGATGATGTGGGGTACCTGTGTTTAACATCGTGAGGTAACTGCGTGTAACATTGTGAGGTAGCTGTAATACCATGACATAGACAGGAGATTGTGATCAGGAATCGATCGGAGTGTAACATTGTGAGGTACCTGGGAGTAATATTGTGAGGTATCCGAGTGTGTGTAACAACATTGTGACGTAGTTTATAGAATATTAAATTTCCCCTGTGGTACAGCCGACTATCTGACTGGCCGCTCAGGGCTGATTTTTTCAAATCATACATGTACATGTACTTGCATGAACGCAGAATCACAGCTACATATAAGTATGATGTTCTATTTGGGCCAAGTTTGCGTCGCGTGGCGACTTTTAGAAACTCGCCACTCGCCACGCGCCGTGGACCTCTCCGGCGCGCGGCGACTGGCGACTTTCTGCTATCTCTTAACCTGCAAAAACTCGCCAGTCGCCACCCGCCGTAAAACACGGCGAGTTTCGCTCTATCTCTTAACCTGGAAAAAATCGCCGCGCGCCACTCGCCGGACAAACCACGGTGCGCGGCGACTGGCGACTTTTGACTTCTGGAATTCTCAGGATTTTTTCTCAAGTGCGCATGCCCGAGGAGCATCAATTATGCAGCTGCAATATCATAAATCACAGTCGCGATCTCATCGAATTTGAGGGAGTAAAAAAAATATGGAAACTGTTGAAAGAAATACGTCTTTTCATCTTTAAAAATAGTGTCTTGATAGTTTGTAGGGTTTGTGATACAGGAAATATCAACCCAACAAAGAGCCGCTCTATGGATTAAAACAGCAATAAAGGATCTCTTATACAAAGATATCGCCCGTTTTTCACATAAAACTTACGAAGAGAGAAATTCAATCATCCAGAGAAAATGTTAGCATTTTTCTTACTTTTTTAATCAATATGACGATGACGCTCTATTCGCTTTCTTAATATTTCATACAGCATATTAGTTGACGTTGCTTTTATCTTGTAAAACAAAATTCCCGCGTCGAGTGCTTATTGTATCTTAAATAAAGAACAATTTCAAAGCGATTCATTCTGAATTGAAAACGATATGCTGTTTTATAAATATATATAGGCACTTATATAAAAAAAAGATTAAAAAAACGATTGAAAATGTTGTCTTGGTGTCAACTTTTTAAAATATACCAGCAGATAATAACGAGTATGCAAGTTCTGCACAGAAACGGATAACGAGTATTTTAATAAAGAAATAATTGCACATTTGACAAAATTAGATTGCCCTATATGCGTATTGCATTAAAAAGAAACTTGTTTCAAAAAACAACTATATTAATTATTACAGATAGCTTACATCTTCAAAATTAGCCACATAGCATCAGATGTAGCTGGAGAGTTCATTCATTAGAAATTATGTATATTTATGCACGAGGAAGAGATTTAAAATTAAATTAAATGACAGCATGTTTCGAACAAAATATTCCGATAATTGATGCTCCCCGGGCATGCGCACTTGAGAAAAAGTGCTGAGAATTCCAGAAGTCAAAAGTCGCCAGTCGCCGCGCGCCGTGGTTCATCCGGCGAGTGGCGCGCGGCGAGTTTTTCCAGGTTAAGAAATAGAGCGAAACTCGCCGTGTTTTACGGCGGGTGGCGACTGGCGAGTTTTTGCAGGTTAAGAGATAGCAGAAAGTCGCCAGTCACCGCGCGCTGGAGAGGTCCACGGCGCGTGGCGAGTGGCGAGTTTCACTACAGTCAAAAGTCGCCAGTCGCCGTGCGCCGTGGTTCATCCGGCGAGTGGC
>JAVTVY010037888.1:0-16605 GCA_036873755.1 Hanleya hanleyi | reverse complement strand
AGTCCATGTTCATAAGGTGAACATCCCTGGACTCCATGTTCATAGGGTGAACATCCCTGGAGTCCAAATTCATAAGGTGAACATCCCTGTAGTCCATGTTCATAGGGTGAACATCCCTGGAGTCCATGTCCATAGGGTGAACATCTCTGGAGTCCATGTCCATAGGGTGAACATCTCTGGAGTCCATGTTCATAAGGTGAACATCCCTGTAGTCCATGTTCATAGGGTGAACATCCCTGGAGTCCATGTCCATAGGGTGAACATGTCTGGAGTCCATGTCCATAGGGTGAACACCCCTGGACTCCATGTTCATAGGGTGAACATTCCTGGAGTCCATGTTCATAAGGTGAACATCCCTGGACTCCATGTTCATAAGGTGAACATCCCTGGAGTCCAAATTCATATGGTGAACATCCCTGGAGTCCATGTTCATAGGGTGAACATCCCTGGAGTGCATGTTCATAAGGTGAACATCCTTGGACTCCATGTTCATAGGGTGAACATCCCTGGAGTCCAAATTCACACGGTGAATATCCCTGGAGTCCATGTTCATAGGTGATCCCGGAGTCCATGTTCATAGGGTGAACATTCCTGGAGTCCATGTTCATAAGGTGAACATCCCTGGACTCCATGTTCATAGGGTGAACATCCCTGGAGTCCAAATTCATAAGGTGAACATCCCTGTAGTCCATGTTCATAGGGTGAACATCCCTGGAGTCCATGTCCATAGGGTGAACATCTCTGGAGTCCATGTTCATAGGGTGAATGACTCTGGACTCATGTTCATAGGGTGAACATCCCTGGAGTCCAAATTCACACGGTGAATATCCCTGGAGTCCATGTTCATAGGGTGAACATCCCTGGAGTCCATGTTCATAAGGTGAACATCCCTGGGCTCCATGTTCATAGGGTGAACATCCCTGGAGTCCAAATTCATAAGGTGAACATCCCTGGATTGCATGTTCATAGGGTGAACATCCCTGGAGTCCATGTTCATAGGGTGAACATCCCTGGAGTCCATGTCCATAGGGTGAACATCTCTGGAGTCCATGTCCATAGGGTGAACATCCCTGGAGTCCATGTCCATAGGGTGAACATCCCTGGAGTCCATGTCCATAGGATGAACATTCCTGGAGTCCATGTTCATAGGGTGAACATCCCTGGAGTCCAAATTCATAAGGTGAACATCCCTGTAGTCCATGTTCATAGGGTGAACATCCCTGGAGTCCATGTCCATAGGGTGAACATCTCTGGAGTCCAAATTCATAAGGTGAACATCCCTGTAGTCCATGTTCATAGGGTGAACATCCCTGGAGTCCAAATTCATAAGGTGAACATCCCTGTAGTCCATGTTCATAGGGTGAACATCCCTGGAGTCCATGTCCATAGGGTGAACATCCCTGGAGTCCAAATTCATAAGGTGAACATCCCTGTAGTCCATGTTCATAGGGTGAACATTCCTGGAGTCCATGTTCATAGGGTGAACATCCCTGGAGTCCAAATTCATAAGGTGAACATCCCTGTAGTCCATGTTCATAGGGTGAACATCCCTGGAGTCCATGTCCATAGGGTGAACATCCCTGGAGTCCAAATTCATAAGGTGAACATCCCTGTAGTCCATGTTCATAGGGTGAACATCCCTGGAGTCCATGTCCATAGGGTGAACATCTCTGGAGTCCATGTCCATAGGGTGAACATCTCTGGAGTCCATGTTCATAAGGTGAACATCCCTGTAGTCCATGTTCATAGGGTGAACATCCCTGGAGTCCATGTCCATAGGGTGAACATGTCTGGAGTCCATGTCCATAGGGTGAACACCCCTGGACTCCATGTTCATAGGGTGAACATTCCTGGAGTCCATGTTCATAAGGTGAACATCCCTGGACTCCATGTTCATAAGGTGAACATCCCTGGAGTCCAAATTCATATGGTGAACATCCCTGGAGTCCATGTTCATAGGGTGAACATCCCTGGAGTGCATGTTCATAAGGTGAACATCCTTGGACTCCATGTTCATAGGGTGAACATCCCTGGAGTCCAAATTCACACGGTGAATATCCCTGGAGTCCATGTTCATAGGGTGAACATCCCTGGAGTCCATGTTCATAAGGTGAACATCCCTGGACTCCATGTTCATAGGGTGAACATCCTTGGACTCCATGTTCATAGGGTGAACATCCCTGGAGTCCAAATTCACACGGTGAATATCCCTGGAGTCCATGTTCATAGGGTGAACATCCCTGGAGTCCATGTTCATAAGGTGAACATCCCTGGAGTCCATGTTCATAAGGTGAACATCCTTGGACTCCATGTTCATAGGGTGAACATCCCTGGAGTCCAAATTCACACGGTGAATATCCCTGGAGTCCATGTTCATAGGGTGAACATCCCTGGAGTCCATGTTCATAAGGTGAACATCTCTGGACTCCCATGTTCATAGGGTGAACATCCCTGGAGTGCATGTTCATAAGGTGAACATCCCTGGGCTCCATGTTCATAGGGTGAACATCCCTGGAGTCCAAATTCATAAGGTAAACATCCCTGGATTGCATGTTCATAGGGTGAACATCCCTGGAGTCCATGTTCATAGGGTGAACATCCCTGGAGTCCATGTCCATAGGGTGAACACCCCTGGACTCCATGTTCATAGGGTGAACATCCCTGGACTCCATGTTCATAGGGTGAACATCCCTGGACTCCAAATTCATAAGGTGAACATCCCTGGAGTCCATGTTCATAAGGTGAACATCTCTGGAGTCCATGTTCATAGGGTAAACATCTCTGGACCAGATTCATATGGTGAACATGGCTTGACTGTAGGTTCATAGGATGAACATCCCTGGACTCCGCGTTCATAGTGTAAACATCCATGGACTGCAAGTTCATAAGGGGAACATCCCTTGTTCACAGGGGCACTATCCCTTGGTTCAAGGTAACATCAGGTGAGCATCCCTTGCCTCCAGGTTCATAAGATGGAACTCCACTTTGCCCCAGTTTCGTAGGGTGAACCTCCCTTGACGCTACTACATGACCCAGCTTCTTCCATCAGTATTCTGTAAGCTTCAGACACAGGGAGGTAGAATCAGCTGAACAAAATAGATCACAGGTGAAGTTACGCCACAGATATTGCTAAATGTAGCAGATTTTGAAGAAGCACAATGTAACCAGTGATGCCTAACACGGGCTGTGCTATGAAAATATCTGACAGCTGATCAGTAGTTTCATGTTGCGGTTGATGTTCAGCTCATATTTGTTCTTCACGTATGTGGTAGGAACGTTTCGACGAAATCCATATTGCAAAAGACTTATCAAAGGAGCTGGACGAGCCCCTGAGAAGTATTAAATACCTCAACAGTCCGAACTAGGCCCTCACCGGAATGTCCCGATTATGATCTGATGTTTGGCGAAACATCATTGCAATTCGATCAGCATTTGGAGAAAACTGTGTACCTTTTCGCATTACTCACGTATAGAGTCAAACTCTCAGTTTACAAGGTCTTCGGATTGCAACTGCATGGAACATCTCCAATGGTGATCTATATGTATCACCAGTCATGTCAAGAGTACCATATGTAACTAATCGTGCGGACGCAACTGACGTTTGTGGAATAATTTGACAATGTCCGACTTTTGTTGCTAAAAAAGTAATATGCGAAGTTTCAGGCAAAAAGCGAAAATCCATTACTGCGAAGCCTGAAATTTTGGGTATTCTAAGACGGATGCGTAGACATATTTAATGTGTGATTTACCAATGTATTTTCCAAGCATCACCTTCTCTTCCACAGTTTGCCTTTTACCTGGCTGTAGCTGTAATGACATTAGTAGTAACGGGAACCTTTTTCATCATCATCGTCATTTTTTTGGACAGTCTTCCGTCGGTGTCCAGGTCGGACTGCGAGGAGGTAAAGAACCAATGTATATGTTCCAAGTAAGTGGTATTATGGACTGAATATCTAACACATTCTCTAGTGTTGGCGTCAACTCGGTACCTACCCAGAATTATCCCTATGAGCTGTAATTATTTCTACCAGTAATCGTCAATGATTATATATGTTTACTGGGAGATAAAAATATATATGACGGATTTATTTCTGTGATGACGAAAATCTTTTGGTAAAGTCTCTTTGGCTTTTGTCATCATCTCGTCCATAATCAGTTGCATTCACAGAGTGAATTTTACAATTTTCTATAGTCTCTATTGTGTATCTCTCGTAGAAGTCAGTTGACGGGATTCCAAGACTGCGATAGAATGTTCGAGATGTTGGTACTGGCCCACGTGTCCACGGGTGTATACGTCGCGGGCTGGGCCTTGTGCTTTGCCGGAGCCATGCTCAGCTGTGCAGCTTGTAGTTATATAGAGGTCGGTATACAAACATCGATAATTCACAATAAATAATCCACATTACGTTTGAATATTAAAATATTATTCAAGAAAACCAGCATTTAAGCGATTCTGTAAAGACTTGCATAATCTGAATATCATTCTGACAATCACCATGAGTATCAGATATTGTCAAAATTTAATCGACCCTTCTTTCATTCAGGCGATAACAATGGACATAATAATTTAAAGCATGTTTACTACATGTATGCCGAGTGATCACCAGTTGGAATCGTTGTTTTTGTGGTAATGCGGAGATGGCTGATCCAGGCCCATCTAATCTCTTACGTAAGCATATGGCATGCACTGCATTTCATTCAAATTGGTCAGACTCCTTTGAAATATTCAACAAGTTGCTCTGAACAATGCTCGAGCACATTTTGTTATACGATTATATTATTATTCAGAAAAGACGAGCCCAAGCTATTGTGGCCTATAGCACACGGCATTCCCCATCAGTAAAAGTATCCACTGTCCAGCCTCCAGTCGTCAGACGTCAAGGACGCGACAACGTCGCCTATGTGTATTCTTAAATACCAATCATGGGATTCTAGGTCATTTATAATCTGTTTTTTTTTATTCATACCGGTATTATGAATATGCAATATTCATGCCATGCACATTCTTCCATTGTCAGAGTGTGTAACCTCCTAAATTCTGTGTAACACCCTCTGATTGCATTTGGTTGAATACGCGGTGCGCATGCGCATTCAGTATTTTTCTATTTTATCGGCAAAGGAAGCAAAATTACCCTGTATGCGAGAGAGACGGAAAGTCCATCCGTACTGGTTACGTTACAGCGTTCTGTTTAGCTGTGATTTACTGAGCTTACTCAGCTTACGATGCTGAATGACCGGGAGCCATGCGCACAAAATCTGCGCTTCGCAATGGTACTTATAATGCGATCAGAGGGTATAACTGACAGCAGGATGTATACCTATTTCTAGTCTGCGTTGACATTAGTGCTATGGACATTATGCGAGACTTGTTTTCTTCCAGATTGTTCATCCGACAATATGTAACATTTAATTGATATTATATCCTTGGATGATGCTTCGTTTGAAGATATGTGGTAGACTATACAGTTGGATGGATGTGATTGGCGTCACCCTGTCTTAGTGACGTTATCACGTATTTATCACCGATTGAGATCAGATCTGAGTGTGTTACGCAACGATTCTTATTATTCTCTTGCGAATGGCAGTGATGAAAGTGCCGACATAACTACAGACATCACCCAAGTAAACGGTACCGCATCCTTAATATCGGAGGCCGATGTTGTCTTTGATAAATGTTGCGTTAAACGCTTCCTGTTGGTACAGTGGATCAGAACAGTAAAGAATGTCAAATTAGTTAGATATTATTCATTTTAGCTGCTGGCAGCTAAGTTAACTAAACTTCCCCATTTAATGGACGAATTTTCAAAAAAACCCACAAGGAAATGCTTACGAATTTGTGCCAATCGCCTTAATAGTGTACAGATTGTCGTTTCCTCATACTTCATGTGCTGGCATAATTATTTTTGTGCAATACGTGTAAAATCTCGTACTTGTAGAAATGTACTATTTGAACTACACTTACTATCGAAAACACATTGGATATTGAACACACCTTGCTTCCAGGAGTGAACATTTCCTTGCAATTAACCCGCTTCCAATGTCACTTGCAACATAGAACTAACTTTGACTGAGACTTCCACATGACAAAAGGAGAAAATGATGCTTGCATATATTTTACAAGGAGTTGTCTCCCTTGCATATATGCCTGAAAGTACACCATCGCCTTCGTGGGGGTAACCCACCGCAGCAAGCCGTATTGTTATCAGGGAAAGCACCCTCTAATCCAACGTCCCATCCGATTATCCCCACGCCCATACGGATGGCAAGGATATAGTTTGTTGGTCTGTATGTCTGACAGTCTGTCCGTCCGTTCATCAGATATGGAACAATTCAAGGTTCATCTCACAAAGTATTTGGATTCGAATGTTGAAACATGTGAACATAATATTTTGTCCTCTCGTCGAGCGATTGCATTCTTTGACTGTCTTCGTTTGATGTTGATATCCATAAATAATATTTGTATATACATTTATACTGTCATTAATGCCAGTCAAATACTATGTATGTAGGGGAGAGCGTGAACGTGATGTCTTATTTGAAGATATTAAATTGTTGGCCAGCGTTCGTGTGGTCTGTATGGCGAATCGTAGAAAATCGTCTAAATTTAGTTTGTATACATTCAGTTAGCATTATTCCCTACACGAGCAGCTGTTACCATGACAATGCGTGCAATATTTTGATAAAAGAATTGATATTAATTTCAGAGGAATGTACAGCAGTTTCATGGGTTTTCATCCCTGTATTCCAGTACCTCAACCACCTGTATATCCTTAATTAAATGTTCTCGCTATGCAGTCTATGATATTTGTTCCGGTGATTATTTTACATGTACCGTAAATTATTCATTTATGTATATGGACTTTATGTATATTAATTAGCATATTACGCTGTATTGACTGACCAGTAAGGCATAATAGAGTTCGATTTTCTTGATTAATAAATACTTGGTGTGCCTTAATTAGTCACGAAGATGAGAGAGCCCAATGACATCTTGTATGGATCTGCGATAATAAATGTATCACGATCTGTTGATTTTTTTGCACTGTGAGCGAAACTGTTAGAACAGATGTTTGATGCGCATTGACACATGTGTACACGACATAGTAATATTGGAATAAAGTCAGTATTTCTTGTCTTTTCTGTCATATAACTGATCACCATTTGTAGCCATATCCAACTTCCGCAGTCCAGACCCCGGGCTCCACTGCTACCTCATCTTCACAAGTCCAGGTAAATCCTAAATCCTCTTAGACGGTTTACCTGGACAGTTTTTTTTGTGATTTGAAACGCTTGTTTTGAATTAGTATGTCCGCATCCCAAGCCTGCGGTTTTTGCTTTGACTGCCGATGTCGATTCACCCTGACAAAAAGGTAGTTGGCCAGCCATGAAATACATACCTGTCACAGCGGATTGGCATAATCAGCTAGCTTAGCTCGTTCACTGTTTGGTTTGATTTAGAGGAAACCTACTGACCTATTTATATCCAGAACTAGTATGGGTAACAGTGTATCGATCTGTAACAGATCGATCTATACACTGGCTTGTGAGAATGCTACTACCCATGCATTATTTGACTGCTTATCCTGGCACAGAAGAAATCAAATTAACCAAACATTAAAAGGGTGATGGGAATCGATGCCGGTGTACTGACAAGAAGTCATATTTATTGACTGCATATTTCTAAAAACATCACAAAAACCAAAAGTGATCCTGGTGATGATGTGTATCCCAGCCACGCTTTTATTGCAGCTGTTTATGTGGAGATATTGAATGATATCTTTATACAAAGGCTATAGAAAAGGGTTGTGTATCGACTAAGGAAATCCTGCCTTATAAATGATGCTGCTTCATCTGCCCGAGGCAAGCAGACAGCTGGGCCATGTTTTGTTTATACCGGCCAACACCCGATAGCCTAGTGGAAGAAAATCTTAACTTCCTGCCCCGACCCTTTAAAATACCGGGTATGTGAACAAGGACTCTCTCAGGGCTAAGTTTTCAACTAAATTGAGTGCTTCCGCACACACCAGCCTGTATCAGCCCAGGGAGTCTTAGACAAAACGGTGGCACGCTCATTGCAAAATCCATTGCAATGAACTGGTATCAGAGCGCTAAAGCAAAACTACTCCATGATTCAAAATAAATTAAATCACCGCGACCTTGCTGAAGGGGCCTTCGTTAAACAATCGGTGCGCCTGTTTGAACTGCCCCTGTGTGCCGGTTTGAACTGCCCATGTGCGCCTGTTTGAATTGCCCCTGTGCGCCTGTTATGTCTCTTGTACAGTAGTTTTATGAGAAATCCAAGTTTGTTACGATTACTCTGATTATTGTGTTTGAATATTTCTGACGGAGCACTAGTCTCACTGGTTGACATTTACACTGGTCGCGAGGGGCGATTTAACCATGCCAGATAATTGAGGGCTCGAATGTAGAGGATGAAGCATCAAGTCGGCATAGAGAGGATATATGTTGAGATCCTAGGTCCCTTGCCCAGGTCGAACAGAGAAACCAATATATTCCCATCTTGAAGAATCAGTTTACCCGATGGGTGGAAGGATATGGACTCTCTTGCAGGAAACTAGCCTATCTTTATGTATACTATGATTGTCTTTTTGACTTTGGTGCTAATACTGTTATACGGACTATGGAATAGGTCTTTGGATTATGGACGCGGATATTCTCTAATGGACGACGGCTGAATTATGGTTGACGGACTAGACGCTTGTAATGCTATAAAGATTCACAAATCGGCGTGTTGGTGTACCTAGAGAATTACGTTCAGACCTGGGAGGCAACTTTCAATGTCAGCTACTTCAATAAGTCTGTACACTTCTCGAAATGTAGAATACCGGACTACCCTGTTTCATCCCCAGTTCAACGACGTGGCCGAAAGGGTTGAACAGGACTTCTGAAGAACGTCTTGCGATGAGGGTTCAGAAAAACACAGAAAACTTGGGACGAGGCACTTTCCTTTGCTCTCAAGATCTATTGACCCTTAGTTCAAGATACGACACTGGAATGGAAACACCAGACATGTTGATGATGGTGTGTTAGCTGAAACTTAACTTAGATATTATGACTGGTCGACTACAAGTAAGAGATGGACAATTTCTCAGTCATATCATGACGGAGTGCATACATGTTGTGCGATCCCGAGTCTTATATTGCTGCCTTCCCGAAGAAGCATGCCGTTAGCAGACATGACACTTCGCCCATTCATATTATCCTGACACCGTGCTAATCAGTCCTTTTATCTATCCTCTTAATGCTGAGCATGAAACAAAGAAGCAAAGAGTTCCATTTTAAGTCTTGGGTATGACTCGGTACAGGATCGACTGCCAAGATCTCTCGTTTGCGAGGTAACCCTTACCAAGTTGATGATCTTGTTTGGCTGGAAAAATAAAATTTGTCTCCTAAACTTACCCGTCACTTGGAAGATAATCAGATGATTAGATGACATAGCTTATCGTCGCATACCGAAGTCGAAATCTATACGTTGCCCTTCCCGAACATAACACATTTACTCATCAGAATACGGTTTGGTGAGGTCAAAGTTCTATAAATATTCCGTGGTCCATATTAGGAGAAGAGCGACTGTGTGACTTTTTCAAATTCTGAAACTCAACATGACCACCATTTGTACAGACATAAAAATATCCTGGCTGCACGGTGTTAACTAGCTCATATCCTGATTGGCTATATGACATCACGTACGTTTACTGTTTGAAGAATTTACCCCATTCACTATACTTGCAGGGCTGTATCCAGAGATTTTTGGGGGACACCGGTATTCGAGGTTGTTGTTGTTGTTGCACGTAAATTTGATGTTTGTTGCTGCTGCACAAAAACCACAGAATCTCCGATGCTGTTGACTTACATCAGGGTTTGTTGGATCCTCGAAAATACCATTTCAGTGCTTTAATCAGTTCCAGGGTGTATATTTTGC
Organism: Hanleya hanleyi; assembly: GCA_036873755.1. Taxonomy (NCBI): domain Eukaryota; kingdom Metazoa; phylum Mollusca; class Polyplacophora; order Lepidopleurida; family Hanleyidae; genus Hanleya; species Hanleya hanleyi. The sequence continues at coordinate 6,662 of JAVTVY010037888.1, read as the reverse complement.
TGTTTTCCCGTAATCCTGTTCTCTCAAACACGTGATCCTTGTGGTTGCCACCGATATAGTGCATTCCCCACACATCGGTTGTTTCTCAAGTTTTTGATTGCTGTAGGAAGACCAGGCGAAAACCACCGTAGCACAACAATCACTGCCTACTAGAGGGATTAATGCAATGCCATTTGAAGTATGTAATGCATAAAGCGTGGCCAGCAACGCGTGTTCGATGTGTATTGAACTCACAAGTTATGATAGCGGTCGCAACACTGTATTGAATTACAAAGTTTGAAGAAGGCTTCAGTTGAACCCCAGTTTAATGTACGAAGGTTAAGCAGCCAAAAAAGAAGATATTTTTGACCTGAAGTTTGGACGCCTGAGTTCGGGCGCCCATACTGGTATACCGGCTTCATAATGGCCCTGGATACGGCCCTGGTACTACTTTAGTTTAGTATTTATCTTGAAATGTGAAGATGTGCAATGCTAAAGTATTACAGTTTGACACACAGAAACCGTATGAGATTACAAGCGTCTAGTCCGTCATTCATAATTCAGCCGTCGTTCATTAGAGAATATCCGCGTCCATAATTACAAGCGTCTGGTCCGTCATTCATAATTCAGCCGTCGTCCATTAGAGAATATCCGCGTCCATAATCCAAAGACCTATTCCATATTCCATATAACAGTATTAGCACCAAATTCAAAAAGACAATCAATCACCAAATTCAAAAAGACAATCATAGTATACATAAACATAGGCTTGGGAGAACCTGAATCCAAAGACCTATTCCATATTCCATATAACAGTATTAGTACCAAATTTAAAAATTCATAGAGGCATCAACTCAAGAATCTCAGTTTCAAAATGTGTGAAACTCAGTTGACCTAGACGACTAGAACATAGGTAGGCCTACGAAAAACTAGGAGCATAACACAGATAGTTCAAATGAATTTATCATTAATCTCTTACAGCCCTCCTATGACAGAAGATATCGGAAATCCATTTCCCTGAGCTTCGATTACAAAAAACATTTCGATAGGCACAAAACGCATTGCCTGATGTATACTGGGCGTTAAACATGGCGGAGGACTGTCTGGTGTAATGCACCACACTTCATACTCCATATGTCCCCGTGGTTAAGAAAAGCTAAATTCTTAGCGAAAATCTTCACGAAGAGAAAGCGAACTACAGCCACGCGATACTTCGGTACCCGGTACTTCGGTGCACGGACGAGAGGACAGCCCCATTGGTTAAGATACAATGGCCCATTATGTTTTCAAGGGAAATTACCCAATGGTTGAGGATAACATGTAGCGCACAATAAGCCTGGTACACACGACCTAGTTTTCCTTGAAAAATGATCCCAAATTTGTGGAAGACTGTTATGGACATTCGATATATCCTGCTCTGGTACGGTCATCTTCCATTATACAAGCTTGTGAGGAAGCCAATGGCTACTACAGACTTCCATAAATTTAGTCTCGCTAGGAAAACTTGGTCGTCTGCACCAGGCCTAACACTACTTAGCCTCCTGCGACAAACGTCAACCCGAATATCTGAAAGTCAGCAGTTACAGATATATTGAAGGAGCTAATGGAAAGAGGGCTTGATGGAAGACCTCTAGATACCCATGATAACTACATCATCTCCGTCAACATCATCTACTCCCTCATCGTTCAGCTGTAATTCCCAATTCATCACCAAACAGTTGCAATATATCTCATCATACGGACGTCAACCATATGCTATGTCGCAGAAAGGCGAGCGCTCCTACAACGTTGGAAGGATTGCCTTAGAAAATAGAAACATGAGTCTACTCATCACCAGTCTACCTTCCGCCAAATGAGCATTCATGGATTGAATTAACACATCATCACCAGACACCAAGACCATTGTTCGCAGCACAGACTCAATCCAATTGTGTCTACACAACAACCCAGTGATTTCAATGTTAAAGGTGAAATGCAAAGGTACTAAAAGTAAGAAAAAAGCATTTCCCTTTCTTTTTATGATGATAATAAATTATACAGCCATCAATGAACGAAATCTGGTGGTAAGTTTTTTTTTAAAGAGAAATAAAACACGTGTATGATCAGCGGCTTGAAAACAATGCATCGCTTATCTCTCCTTGATTTGGAGCTTTTCCACCAGAGGCTGTGACGTCATAGTTGCGCCACACTCAAAAATGGCGGCTAACATGAATGTAGACAGCGACAGCGATGCGGAGGAATTTTCTTACAGTTCTTCCTCTTCTTCAGAATTCAGGTTAGTGTAGGGGTGCCCCTGCCTTAACAACACGAACCTAGCCTATCTATGTGAGCTATTTCCATACAATGCAATGCCATCATGTTGTGCAGACTGTGTCTGGTCCCACTGCTACGTCACGGATCGCAGCGCCTCCAGGGGGAGGTAATCATGTACGGATCGAAATTTCGTTTTGGTTCTCCCATAATACAGCATTACATTTTTTGTTTTTAATTTTATTAGGCTTAAGCAAATGTTTTAAAACTGAAATGAAATTAATATACACATTATTTTTCCAATCTTACTGCAAATATGAAGTGGTAAGACGAACCTTTGCATTTCACCTTTAACTTGACTCAGTCGTTGCAATTACACCGAGAACGGTCTGTCGAACTAGTTCAGATATTCATCACCAAAGAGTTGCTATATATCTGATCATACAACCATGTGTATATTCGAATATATGCGACGAATCCTATGTCGCAGAAACGAAAGCAATTCTACGTTGCATTGAAGTGTAAGGATTGCCTTGGAAAATGGAAACCTGAGTTCAGCTCATCACCACTCTACCTTTCACCAACCCTCAGCGATTTCCGATACCCCGAAATATATACAAAGAACGAACGAGGTGAACCGGCTTCATTTCTCACCAGCCTTCCTCGATAACACATCATTTGAAGAGACATCCCTTCATCTCATAATCACGGAATTATCAGTTGGTATGGAAACTCACCTAAGGAATGAACTTAAGGAATTCCCCCGAGATAAACGGCGGGTGGAAGGAATGTATTATGTAGAGGTTCACAAATTACAGATGAATCAGTGTTCTTTTTTCAGGCCAAGCTATGGATTATACAGATCCTTTAAGTACTAGAATCCCACCTCTTGCATACCGCTCTAATACTTTAAATCCAATGAAATGCCAAAGAATGGAACCCTCCTCAAAGAAAATACAAATGCGGTCCATAAATTCTTTTTAGCAGTGGATGCGGTCCCAAGTAGATATCACAGATGCAGGAAAAACTAGCAACATTCAATACTTCCAGCTTTGCAAAAAAGCCTACACTCAAACAGTTGCGAATGTCGGAGTAGATATGAAAACACTCGACTTTCAATGCAAGAACACGCTAAGGATTCTGTGATCAGGGCAAACGCGGGTTTACTGTTTAGTAATGCTCAAACCAAGAAGAGAACATTTTAAATGGAATGCCATATTTTACAATATGTCATCGACGAAGATCGCTACCTACTCAATGGAACTGCCGTTATCGTAAAATCATGCCGAGCCATCATTGTTTATCTTGATGTCAGTCGATAATCTCCTTTTATAGATATTTAATTTAAAAGCCTTGAATGTTCGTGTGATGATCCCGCATTATATTGAGTCATTCTCAAGCTCTAGAACGAACTATCACGAAATATCCGTTTACTCGGAGGGAGGTGCAGATTCCAGTCATACGAGCTGGACAGGTTATGAGGTAAAATTGGAATAATGTTTCAAGTCCTAACTGATGATCGGATCTCAGCGAAAACATCGGACGGGGACTATGAAATCTGAAAACGCTGAATTCCCCTTACTTTTCGAAGCGGATTATACTCGAAGCTTGATCTACGATGGAGGATCAATACTGACGAGTTACTCTGTGAGATACATTAGGATCCGTACCCAGAAACATTTCCAGGCAGACCAGATTAGACAACGTGGCTATATCATGAATATCGATTCTTCTCACTTGAACGGGAGTCATTTGGTTCTGGTCACCCTTCAAACATTTATAACACCGACTTTGTCAAGTTTTTGGAGAATAATTGTCAATTCTCAAGCAAGTGTTAATTATTTCACACCGAACCCGTCATAACGATTATGCGTAGGACTTCATTACCAATTATTTCAAAAATCGCACGTGTATAACTCCTATCAATTCTGTACAATCATGTAAACTTCTGTATCATGAAATGATATATTAAAGGATTTAATCACTATATTTTTTGGCCGAAAATCCTGGTATGAGTAATAGCGATTTTAAATCAGCCTGTTGCATAGCTGGACTGGGTATCGGCAAGAAGAATTCAGTAGTCCATCTGACAGAGCGTTGAGGGCGCACATATAACAACCTACACTTGTAATCAATGCTGGAATATTATAATATATTAATATCCATTCACATATTAAAGAGTAACTAGTGTATTTGAATAGCTGAATAGTGAACACTTCTGGCTCGTATGAGAGCTTCCAATTTAGACGGTCGGCAACAAAAGCGCCCCAGAAAAAGTGGTCATTTCTATCGGCAAAATCGGGAAAGTCGAGTTGATCCAACTATGGTTGTTTGGACAACTTATATCGGCAGTGGGATATTTTTAATCCAGTATCGTTGATCTAAAAATTGTAATTTAGGAATCATTATCTCGACCATATAAAGATTCTGTCGGACCGCCAGTAGCAGAGTATGTACAAGTCGACCACCAGATTCCTACAATTTAGGTGTAATTTATAGGTCTTATGTTACGGGCTCAAATGATATGGATGTGTATGTCAAGATGTCAATTTTCCTACGAAATAGGCTCTCATCTGCAAATTGTCCGGTAATGAATGAGTGAGTGAGTGAGTGGGTGAGTCAGTCAGTCCATCCGAATCCTTTCTTCGGCAAAATAAGGAGAACCGTTGACATAGAACCTTGATTTTTGGCATGAACTTGCGTTAGGGGACTGTTACCAGCAAGTTCTAAGCTGACCTACTGTTGATGAAATTTGACCTACTTAAGTGACCTATAACATTACGCTTTGACCCCCAAGTCCTCTTCCTCACCCTACTTCGTAGGTCCTGTGACGTTAGTCACGATACTCGTGTATGTAGTCTATATCTAGATCATGATCCGAGTAATCTTGATCCAGGATTTTGTGTCTTGTTACCCGGTAATACAGTTATATATGTGACGGAGTAAATGCTCATTCACAGGCTAAAATATACAGATGACTGAGACGGCTCGCCAAGATTGCATGCGGTCACGTGACCCACATGAGCAGTGTAACTAACGTCACAGGATGTACGAAGTAGGGTTTGATATGATTTATGTGTGTACCTTGACGGGAGACGATCGAGACATGACTTGGGAGTCCTCTACGGGAGACGGTCGAGAGATGACTTAGGGGCCCTCTATCTAGAACTAACCTGAAATCCTCTCAAAATTTCGAGGTTTATAGGTCACCTAAGTCGGTCAGCTCAGATCTTGCTGGTAACAGTCCCCTAATGCACGTTCATGCCAAAAGGTTCTAATGTCAACGGTTCTCCTTATTTTGCCGACGAAAGGATTCGGATGGACAGATGGACTCACTGACTCACTCATTACCGGACAATTTGCAAATGAAAGCCTACTTCGTAGGAATAGTCTCATTAACGAGTTTACTGGCGATAATTGATAAAAGGCTTAAATACGATCACAGGGGACAATTTTTATTTTGTTCTCCTTGGCTATATTAAATTATTTCCATATTTACATCTCTTTACTGGAAATCTGATTTAATGCTTTTACGTTGTTCCTCGGGAAATCAATTATGTGATACCGGGTGGGCATGATATCACTGTATATTCATTGATATTTTCTTCTATTGTGCACCTAAAATTTGAAGAAAAAACTGTAATATATCAGGTCTCTCCGAACTACAGACATTTTATGATTGAAATACATGTAGGTTTATGTGTAAACTATACGAAAACAACAAGTTTGAATTAGATGTGATTCAAAGAACAGTTCTGTCGCACTCGTCGTTAGCCTTTTTCACGCCTTTTAGCGGCATGCATAGGCGACTGTTATCACGTAACCAAATCTGACGACCAATGAAACTTTCTTGCAAACGAAATTCAAAATTGTACAGAAATATAGCGTGATATAAGGACTCTAAATTTTAGTCAAATGTCACAAAGGCAAATGATTGGCCATCACGAGATTTGGGAGACTTGATTGTGGCGACACCGAATAACAGTGTTAACTGTAAATCATTTGCGTACACTTCGCCATCCATAAGATGGCTTGCGAATCGTGAGTCTCCATTAATGCGGAGCGATATCCGGTATATTACGGGATTCTGTTCGGCCTTCATCCGGCAGAGAACAGACTCGAGAAATCTGATAAATTACAGGTTTTCAAACCACTTGGGAAACAGATATAGGCTGGGCTTACAAAATATGTAGGTATAAATAACTTTCGTATCACCCAAGAGGTGTGGTAGATCTGTAATTTTCAACAAGTAGGGCATCACATGATTCGAAAATGGCGAGTTACGTTGGACTTTAGCTGATTGGCTGACGAAGTCACATGGTATTGATTTCTGAAAATTCCCTCTCGCACTTGCCGAAAGTAGGCTGAACATGGATACACACGATCCCAGGGTCAGTCTTACCGCGTATAGATGACCGAGATCGTTACAGGTT
>JAVTVY010037887.1:0-16335 GCA_036873755.1 Hanleya hanleyi | reverse complement strand
TGGTAGTGATGGTATGTGGATGGTAGTGATGGTATGGATGGTAGTGATGGTATGGATGGTAGTGATGGTAGGAATGGTAGCGATGGTATGGATGGTAGAAATGGTATGGATGGTAGTGATGGTATGGATGGTAGTGATGGTAGGAATGGTAGTGATGGTACGCATGGTAGGAATGGTAATGATGGTATGGATGTATAAAGTGATGGCATGGAGAAGTGATGGTATGATGGTAGTGATGGTGGTGGAAACGGGTGGAAGCATTTTCTTGCATGGATGGTAGTGATGGTATGGATGGTAGTGATGGTATGGATGGTAGTGATGGTAGGAATGGTAGGTATGGTAGAGGAATGGTAGTGATGGTATGGATGGTATGGATGTGATGGTATGGATGGTAGTGAAGGTATGGATGGTAGTGATGGTATGGATGGTAGTGATGGTAGGAATGGTAGTTATGGTATGGATGGTAGTGATGGTATGGATAGTAGTGATGGTATGGATGGTAGGATGGCATAGATGGTAGTGATGGTATGAATGGTAGTGATGGTATGGATGGTAGTGATGGTATGGATGGTAGTGATGGTAGGAATGGTAGCGATGGTATGGATGGTAGTGATGGTATGGATGGTAGTGATGGTATGGATGGTAGTGAGGGTAGGAATGGTAGTTATGGTATGGATGGTAGTGATGGTATGGATGGTAGTGATGGTATGGATGGTAGTGATAGTATGGATGGTAGTGATGGTAGGAATGGCATGGATGGTATGGATGGTAGTGATGGTATGGATGGTAGGAATGGTATGAATGGTAGTGATGGTATGGATGGTAGTGATGGTATGGATGGTATGGATAGTAGTGATGGTATGGATGGTAGTGATGGTATGGATGGTAGGAATGGTATGGATGGTAGGGATGGTATGGATGGTAGTGATGGTATGGATGGTAGGGATGGTATGGATGGTAGTGATGGTATGGATGGTATGGATGGTAGTGATGGTATGGATGGTAGTGATGGTATGGATGGTATGGATAGTAGTGATGGTATGGATGGTAGGAATGGTATGAATGGTAGTGATGGTATGGATGGTAGTGATGGTATGGATGGTATGGATAGTAGTGATGGTATGGATGGTAGTGATGGTATGGATGGTAAGAATGGTATGGATGGTAGTGATGGTATGGATGGTAGTGATGGTATGGATGGTAGTGATGGTATGGATGGTAGCGATGGTAGGAATGGTAGCGATGGTATGGATGGTAGTGATGGTATGGATGGTAGTGATGGTATGGATGGTATGGATGGTAGGAATGGTAGTGATGGTATGGATGGTAGGAATGGTAATGATGGTATGGATGGTAGTGATGGCATGGATGGTAGTGATGGTAGGAATGGTAGCGATGGTATGGATGGTAGTGATGGTATGGATGGTAGTGATGGTAGGAATGGTAGTCATGGTATGGATGGTAGTGATGGTATGGATGGTAGTGATGGTATGGATGGTAGTGATGGTAGGAATGGTAGTTATGGTATGGATGGTAGTGATGGTATGGATGGTAGTGATGGTATGGATGGTAGTAATGGTATGGATGGTAGTGATGGTATGGATGGTAGTGATGGTAGGAATGGTAGTGATGGTATGGATGGTAGTGATGGTATGGATGGTATCACAGGTACATCTTTTAATCATAAGAAACATGTGTACCAAGTTTCATAATCATTCAGTGGCAGCTGACAACTGCAGCAAACTGTGGTGTACAGATGTACATGTGCACTAAACGCAAAACTCAATCAGTTGCCATAATTTGGAGAAAAATCAATATTTCATCTCAAAAATAGCACAAATAAATCCTCCAATCATAAGAAACATTTGTACCAAGTTTCGTAATCATCCAATGAGAGCTGACAACTGCAGCAAACTTATCATGTACATGTATATGTATACATGTAGAGGCCTACATGTACAATTTACCTAAACAGAAAACTCTTCATTTGCCATAATTTGGACAAAAATTAATATTTCTTGTCAAAAATAGCACAGGTACATCCTCTAATCATAAGAAACATGTGTACCAAGTTTCATAATCATCCAATGACAGCTGACAACTGGAGCAAAGTTACCATGTAGATGCATATGTATACATGTAGAGGCCTGTATGTACAATTTACCTAAACAGAAAACTCTTCATTTGCCATAATTTTGAGAAAAATTAATATTTCTTCTCAAAAATAGCACAGGTACATGTACATCCTCTTATCATAAGAAACATGTGTACCAAGTTATCATCCAATGACAGCTGACAACTGCAAGAAACTTTCCAAGTACAGATGTACATGTAAACTTCAGCTAAACGCAAAACTCATTCACAGGGATTTTAACATTAGAGTACCCCAGGGGTAGTACCCCCAGGTGGCATACCCACCCCCCATATTTTTTATATTTTTTTATATTTTTTATAATTTTTCTAGATTTTTTTTTAACCTGCTAAACCAAAAACCATTCATTTCCAGGCAGGGGACACCGACACCGACACCGACATCGACACCGACGACGACATCCTCTTTCCCCCTCTCACAATATCTCCCCTTTACTTCGTAAGGCGAGATAAAAACGATTAAATAAGAAACCAAATAAATACTTTAAAAGGATAATATATGATGGAATTTATATGTGTCTCTATATTTTATCCACATTTATTGTAATTATACCCTTGTTCTGTCGGTCAGCAGCTTGTTCAGATCTAATGCTGCCTTGTATATATTATTCTTATTCTTTTGCTCATTGTTTGTCGCATTTGGCATTTGGACGCATAGTGACATGAAATAGCAGTACAACCTACAGACCTTTTCTCTTTTCCCCCCCATCTGTTTATAACGAATCATGCATATACATGTAGCAATCTAGGTAACACAACATGATATATCGGGAAAATACCATCTAGTGGTAAAAGAAATACCATCATCTAGTGGTAAAGCTATGAAAAAATTGACAGTTGTTTGCCGATGTTGCCCAAGCTCTCCATCTTCGTTCACCAAGACAAATTCTACGTTCACACTCTCAACAAATTGGTTTGGTGTAATGAATATGCAAGATCTCATAGTAAGCCAATGACGACAATTCTGCCTTCCTTCATGGATATTTACAACTTTCCTCGAGACGGGCTTTTGATATATCCAGCGACCTGACAAAAACAGACTATTCGGCGGGAAGAAGCCTTCGAAATTTCTGAAGAAGTACATTCACCACGAATCATGCCGTACTGCTTTGGGTGCTGTTTCACTGAATCGTTTTTTCTGTGTTGGTCAAAGTGCCTAGGTGTATAATTACAAGGCGCGTCATTTTGAAGTTATGTCTCACATACAGATGATTCTCACTGGATTTGGTATACATGTTCACAAAGCCAAGGTTTTGTTTTGAGTAAAAGCCGAAACCTTGACCATTTTGCATATAGCAGACCATGTTCCGTCCACCTTCAGTGTATACAATTTAACATGGCATGGTCGCGCAAAACAAGTGATCTGATTGGTCAGTATACACAGGATGTTGCTTTGTTGATTGGTTGAAATTTACAGTTGAATTTTTCATGAAAACCATACATTCCCATGTATGCAGGGGTATCTAGGATAGAAATACACCTGGTTTAGCCAGGGTGGATTTATATAGCCCGGGTGTTATATATATATATATATATATATATATATATATATATATATATATATACCTAGCATACGTATAAAGTCGATCGCTTATGCGTATATATATATATATATATATATATATATATATATATATATATATATATAATATTCCGTGATATTATGCCTGAGTTCACTGAGATTGATACATGTTGGTGTTCATGCAAAATACATACAGTGGCACGGTTTTGTGTACCAAGTGCATCATAGTGTATCGACGCCATCCATGGCCAGTGTGTGATATCTTTGGCCTCGCCTGGCTCCGTGATATTGGCGTTATTGGAGAGGTTGATCAGTCCCCCGACTCCACACGAGCTGTAGCCATCTGAAATAAGAGAATACAACGTCAGATATAATCACTTTCCTTGGTTTTAACATCCCATCGTACGCCCTCTAAAATTTTGGGGGGTTTTGGCACTGAGTGTCAAATTACAATTACAATCCCTAGCGCAATATATGTGCATTTCAGTGATCTTGATAAATGTTTCGATGTAATTGAAGATTGTTGCCAATTATAAGTAACTAGAGGTTCCGCTTTGACCCTTGAGTTGCCGCTCCGGCATGAAGCCTATGCTGGTTGTTTTTTTGAGCAAAAACATACGTCTCCCCCAACCTCCCACCTTGCCTTGAATGGGCACATAATTTAAGGGAAAGTGCTATAAAATGAATGTAGCAATAAGTATCTTAAACAAAGCTGCATATCTAAAAATATTAATTACAAAGAAGCGATTTTCATTGTATATACATGTACAAGTAGATGAACGGTTGGACGGACATCGGACACGGATGAATGCATGCACACATACACTAAAACCTGACCAAATGCGGGGGCTATCCCAATGAAGCTTCCATCCAAGTTTGGTGAAATTCCATCCAATAGTTCTCAAGGTATCTTGCAGACAAAGCCTGTATATACATGTACAAGCAGATGGACGGACGGACGGACACCGGACGAACGCATGCACACACACCAAAACCTAGTCAAATGAGGGGGCTATCCTAATGAAGCGTCCATCCAAGTTTGGTAAAATTCTGTCCAGTAGTTCTCCAGATATCTTGCAGACAAGCCATGTATATACATGTACACGTAGATGGACGGACGGACGGACACCGTACATGGATGAATGCACGCACACACACCAAAACCTAATCAAATGAGGGGGCTATCCCACTGTAGCTTCTATCCAAGTGGAGTGAGATTCCGTCCAGTAGTTCTCAAGATATCTTGCAGACAAGGCCTGTGCATACATGTACAAGTAGATGAACGGACGGACGGACACGGATGAATGCACGCACATACACCAAAACCTAGTCAAATGAGGGGGCTATCCTAATGAAGCTTCCATCCAAGTTTGGTGAAATTCTGTCCAGTAGTTCTCCAGATATCTTGCAGACAAGCCCTGTATATACATGTACAAGTAGATGGACGGACGGACGGACACTGGACATGGATGAATGCACGCACACACACCAAAATCTAATCAAATGAGGGGGCTATCCCACTAAAGCTTCCATCCAAGTGGGGTGAAATTCCGTCCAGTAGTTCTCAAGATATCTTGCAGACAAGGCCAGTATATACCTGTACAAGTAGATGAACGGACGGACGGACACTGGACACGGATGAATGCATGCACACACACCAAAACCTAATCAAATGAGGGGGCTATCCCAATGAAGCTTCCATCCAAGTTTGGTGAAATTCCATCCAGTAGTTCTCAAGATATCTTGCAGACAAGGCAAGGGGACGGACAGACATCCATCCAGACATCCATCCATCCAGACAGACAGACAGCACAAACACTAGATGTCTCCCCCCAACATAGTTGGGGGAGACATAATAAATATGAAAATATTTATTAATAATAGTTCATGTTGCTATTATCTGGTATTGCGATGCATATCCCTCCCCAAGTCTTCCATCCCTTTCAATGAACCATTACAGAAACTCTTATGATTGGTTGAATTTTCGTTCAATGTTCTCCACAGGCCAATGAAAATGCCGGATTTCGTTTTAAAAATTTGAATCACCCAATCAAGTACTGCCATTTAGAGAGGAATCAACCGTGCTATTCATATTGATGATGTTGTAATTAATGTGACTATGCGTATGATACTGCTTGGAGTGTACACACCATAGAGTCTTTTTCTTTAACCTTGAGACAAAATAGTTCCTAGGTCCCAATGGGCATTAAATAATCTTTTTGAGTCTAGTTAACTAAGAGGTCACGTCCAAATAATCGAGGCACTTTCTCGATGCCTCCGAGATGGATCGGGAAATTTCTTGGCTGAAACCGAGAGGGACATCTCCCGGGTTGTTCCCGGTTCTATCTCGATCGAAATGTCTCGGTTTTCGAGAAGGATACAAAATTGATCGGGAATCTCGAAGGGGATCCCGGTTTCAATATGTCCGTGTTTTGTTGCTGTTAATTTTGCCTATCTTACTTCTCAGGCTATTAGTGTGTTGCGCGGTTACCATATTTTGGGGGCGCTCGTCGCATACGAAAACCGCGGTCAAAATAAAATCCAGAAAAAGCTTTTTTAACTGTGTTTTCCATGTTATTCATCTTTGATTCCGTATATCTATGTCCAGAAGTTTCCTGTTATATATAAATTGTGAATATATAATTGAATGATCTTCTCTCACATCGATAACTGATTGTGTATCTGATTGTTATCTGACGCGGAATAAATGACACATCAACGGGATATTATCTGAATAAACGTGGTATGGTAGCATACGTTAATTATTGTTCAATAAAGTGTTCTGTATCAAACGTTTCAACTGAAAAATGAAAGCTATGTTACTTGTTTGATCGGAGTATATAACCTCGACAGGGGTTATTCTTGACAAAAAAATGTCATCTACTCAATTTCTGAATTCAATAAAACTCAATTTTTTTCGCGCGCCTTTGGCGCGCTAAATAATGCCTAAAACTCAATTTTCATCGAATGAAGTATGAAAACTCAATTTTTCCCAATTTTCATCGAATGAAGTGCGAAAACTCAATTTTTAGTGCCTTTTCATCTTAGAAATAGGAAGAATCGATCATTCAGTAGTTTTAGTCCGAGCTTAATGCTTAATTGTAATACCCCCCAAAAAAAGAGATTGTGTACAGGCGTTTCAGAGGTATATTTCTTCCAGTGTAAATCTAAATGATGAAAAATTCTTCTGTGCTTGAAAACAGCTGATGCATACACAGGTTTGCAGTATGTATCTCAATGTCAGTTGTATGGCCAGCATTTTGGTTGGCTTTCAGAAAAATGAAAATAAAATGCGCCCTCCATCACGGTTTTTTTCACCCCCTCTACAACATTGTGTTGTTGTTGTTGCGCAGCAATACCGAACCGACGTGTTGTGAAAATCAAAGTTCTTGTCTCGCATTTTCGATTACATAATCTATTACAAAATCTATTCATGGAGACACTTTACATTTCTTGACATTTGGCAGCTCTACATATATCATCCCGCCTACTTTCACTTTCAGCGACGTGCAAATGCCTGCGTCTGACTCTCCCCATTTACTGGAGTTTATTATTGATCATCGACGAGGAGTCAACTGTATGAATGTCTCCATGCATAGATCTTTATTCAGTTCTTTATTTTTCTAAGTTCAGTTTTTCAGCATTTTAAATCCCAATCCTTGACATTTCACCTGTACATTCACATCAACTCTGGAACGATATGTTCGCAACCGCAGCACCTCCATCAGTCTCAGACGAGTTCTTCTGTCTGTGGTATTCATGGCGGGAACTGTCGTCGATAAGGTAAACACCACATGACCACACCACATCCTGGTACCCGGAGTCGGAAATCGCCAACCCCAGTTTCCCCTCATAAAGAAATACAGGCGAGGGTTCCCCACATACACCGCATGCAAAGTGGAACAAAACGTATGCTGTGCGTATAACAACAACAACGCACACATCGCTCTTCCGCCACGTGAGTGCAGTCTTTTCTTTCTTCTCGCGAGCTGTATTATCTTTGCATTTCGTTACAGAAACTCAATTTTATTGAAGGAAACTCAATTTTTTCGCGTGCCTACGGCGCCCGAATGTCCGAAAAATAAAATACTCAATTTTTTCATGGAAAACTCAATTTCCAAAAAAACGTCAAAACTCAATTCTTATTTGTTTTTCATCGGGGTTACCCCGATGAAAAATTGTCAAGAAAAACCCCTGCTCGATCTGTAATCTGTTTGATAATTTGGTATTATTCATTGCAGATTAGCGGAAATACTGACAATCGAAACTAATCCACGCTACAGCCGGTCTGTGAAAAACCGTCGGCTTGAAACAACAGCGAAGTGAGAGGGGTTAATTTCTTTTGAAGGAAAAACTGAAACAGCACTGTTGGCGGGCATTTCGCACCCCCCCAGAGATCAGGTAGGGTTAAATACATGTTAACGCAAAATATTATGGTAATCCATAAAGAGTCTTCTAAAACTGGAATTGGAAAACTTCCTGCAGGAGAACGGTGTTTGTCCTCCATCATAACAGCACAGGCCTGCACACAGGAGGTACATATCACAGGCCCCAGTGTCTGGACAGTAGAATTTAAATTCCGTATAATTTAAATAATTTAATTTTTATTAAGTCATCCTATAATACAGAGAGGAAAAGGTATTGCACGCGCCATATTGGATTTGCCCGCCAAATACGAAAAAACGAAGTAAAGTTTTCACATTAAAAACTGTTTAACTGACCGTGTTACTGGTGTCCACTCAATTTTGAAACCTTTGTTATGCCATCTAACCCTACGGGAAATCTCAGATCGCCGTTTTATTGGTATAAATCCATCTCTGAAAACAGTAAACTTACGGCTTCTGTCAGCCGCTCTCTGCCTCGTCTGGGACGTAAATTGCTGTCTACGTCATCGCTTTCGGGACGCTAAACCCGCACTAAATTATTCGAGCCATCTCATTGGTCAATTATCGGGACTAGTTTTTGCGGGAAATACGAAATTGTTTTCAAAATGTCAAAATTGTCGAAAGACGCAGAGATATTGATATGGTAGGTTTAGTAACACGTCGGCTGCATTTGGACCTTTCAATTTGTAAAATTCAAAGCATCTTGTCATTATGTTTGTTGTAAAACCAAGACGATCCAGTCAAAAATGTATATATATAATGTAATTTCACAGCATAGGCAGATTTATGAATTACAAGGGTTGTTAATGCCATTTAGAAAGTGGGTAAAATGGTCCCGTGAGAATTCGAACCCGTGCCCTCAGAGTTTGGCACCAAATCGCCAGCAGTAAGGCCCACTAGAAAAGAAAGTGGTCGTTCCCCGCGTGCATCTCATAAAAATACCCGCGTATGCAAAATTGTAATACCAAAAAAACATTTTTCCAAAATATGGTGTACCGGTGTGGGCATATCCGAGCTATAAAACCATATATTTTCGAATTTAAATGATAAACAATCCATCGGTGATGAGAAACAGCTTATGTGCACACATTTATACGGTATATATCTCAGATGTCAGCATTTTTGCTTAGAAAAATAAAAAGTAAAAAAACAATGTGCCCATGATAAACAATCTTTTATTTTAGTGGGCCTAAATGCAAGCGCCCGAAACCAGTCGCCCACCTCAGCTTCAACAAAAGAGGGAGTTCGGAGTCAATAATAGTCTACCACTGCAAATTACATTTGTATGCTTGAAGCTAATGAGAAATTCCACGAGATGATTTACAATTTTTGCTGCGAGAGGATAACATTTTTGCAAGAGTGTGTGGTCATGGCGAACATGTATGTGACCTCGATACAGAGAACATGGAGGGCCACCGCCCCCCAATTCCCAACCGACCCAGCCCAACCGAGACGCACCCACTCAAACAAGAAAAATGAAAGAACAAAAGTCACACAGATTTAATGATTCTTTATCATACTTTCTCCCCAGCCTAATCAACATATTGTTTTTTGTAAGACAACAAACAATCAAATTCCGAAGAAAACTCTTAGCAACCCTTGTTTAACTTTGTCATCAAGCGAAACCTGCACAAAGGAAAGCCGCCACTGCGCGTACTCAAATGCTCGGTACTGTACAGAAAGGCACCAGCACAATACCACACAGTAAATAATGGATATTATTCTGTTGAATATTTTCTGGTCTTCGTCTTCTTTCAATCGCCTCAGCAAATCAGTGTTGGTGTAGCGTCCATCTCTCAGGCCTGCCCATGAATGTAACACCACCCCCCCCGAACAGCTGTTTGGAGGCCACCCCAGTGCTGGCAGTAAGGGCCACTCGCTTCCCCTGTCGCTCAAGGCGTCGTCGAATTTCATTTATAAGGAAGCTTTTACCGGTTCCTGCCTGGCCTAAGATTACCAAATTATGTCCCTGATCCACCAACGAGCAGGCATAACGCTGTTCTACCGTCAAAGTCGACATCATTATGTCTTGTCCACGACGATGTTTTCCTCGGTTCGTGAAGATTTCATTCCCGCAAAAACTAGTCCCGATAATTGACCAATGAGATGGCTCGAATAATTTAGTGCGGGTTTAGCGCCCCGAAAGCGATGACGTAGACAGCAATTTACGTCCCAGACGAGGCAGAGCGCGGCTGACAGAAGCCGTAAGTTTACTGTTTTCAGAGATGGATTTATACCAATAAAACGGCGATCTGAGATTTCCCGTAGGGTTAGATGGCATAACAAAGGTTTCAAAATTGAGTGGACACCAGTAACACGGTTGGTTAAACAGTTTTTAATGTGAAAACTTTACTCTGTTTTTTCGTATTTGGTGGGCAAATCCAATATGGCGCGTGTAATACCTTTTCCTCTCTGTATTATAGGATGACTTAAAATAAATTAAATTATTTAAATTATACTGAATTCTACTGTCCAGACACTGGGGCCTGTGGTACATATGTGTCAACAAATCTTGTAACATAATCTCCAGCCACAGTGTGAGCGGAGAGAAAATGGCAAATGTAGGCCTAGTATTTAAATTAGGCAAATCCAACTCAATTTACCGGTACTTGAAATGGGTTTGACGTTTGTATACTTGAAATTTGATCTTTCGGCTCTGGTCCATGTCTGTAGCTGCATAGAAACATGTAGGTTATTATGAAGCTCTGCTGACATGTTGATTTGATATGTACAAGTTGATAGGTTCAACAGGTTCATGCTCAAGAAAACCGGATCTTTCCGCATAACCGAGTCTTCCTGGAAGCTACTCTCCACTCACAGGAACTGTTTACACGGATACAAAACAATTACGCATGTATTTGTTCTGTATTCCAACGAAAGTTCCTTGAATTCAGATCCACACAATTAAAAGGATGTAATGTGAGTAATCCACCCCGTGTCCAACACAACACATCAGAAACTAAAACCAGGTGGAAATATAGCCACAGGGACTATTTACCACGTTCTAAGCAATGGACATAAATAGAAACCATGCTGACTACGATACTCGGGAAACACGGAACAACTTCTAAGCTCTACAAAAAAATAATACGCACACAATGAGATTTCTGAGAAGGAATTTTCGCATTTCAAAATTGGCAACAGAATTTCGGTCGCTATCGAAATATCTGCGAAATATTTTTGAGCACGCATGTCATCTATGGATACCAGGAAGACACAAAATCGCTTTAAGCACATCTTCGTTCACTAAGCCAATTTCTACGCTCACGCCATGTGCAGTTTAGGTGACCATAATCTGTCGATGATTACGCAACTTCCGTTTGAAACTACATTTCATTATTGATCAAATCTGCACATTTTCTTTGTTGTTTTACCAGTAAAACTCCACTTGTATCATTTACAGGTGATTCCACAACAAATTCTTTAGCTAATGACACATCTTAGATTTCTCATATAATCTTTGAGATCCATAATTTTTGGCTTCTCCATGCATCAGTCGTATCTCAATATCGCCTCCCACCGTCACG
Organism: Hanleya hanleyi; assembly: GCA_036873755.1. Taxonomy (NCBI): domain Eukaryota; kingdom Metazoa; phylum Mollusca; class Polyplacophora; order Lepidopleurida; family Hanleyidae; genus Hanleya; species Hanleya hanleyi. Next base: position 4,750 of record JAVTVY010037887.1, on the reverse strand, counting down.
GGGAATGACGATAAAGAAACAAAGCTGATACCTTTATACTTGATGAACACATTTTAACCGCGATGGAAACTTTTACGCCGCAGTGGAAATCTTAGAACCACGGTGTTAACGAGGTAAACGCGAAGGAAACATTTACACCCAGGTGGATAAGGTAGAAAGGTTTACACCGCAGGGTAAATCTTTCCATCGCGGTGTAGTTGAGACCTTTACACGCCGGTGGAGAGCATTTAATTTACCTGTCCCAACATAAGACTCCTTCACACGCCAGGGAGAGCATTTAATTTATCTGTCTCTACATAAGACTCCAGTGGCTTCCAATGTTAATCTCCGGAGAATACTTGTATGTTTGGTGTGGGAGTATTGGTAATTAGCGGTCATGTAACGACGTGCTATTGGGAGCGTCTTCAGAAAACTGTTCACTGGCCAATCACGACAGCCCTTGCCGACGCTGGCGCTTGATTACCCAGCCAAGATATCATTCCGACAAAATAGTTCTGTGTTGTTTTTGATAAAAATGGACTAAAAATGGTCTGAACGAAAATGGTTGTTTTTGATAAAAATGGACTACTACAGGCATTTCTCCTGATGATGACAAATATAACTTTGTCGAAATATTGAGACTGTCAATATGCGTTTGTTAACTTTATTCGAAGTGACTTTGCTTATGCATTATACAGGCTTTCATTCTATCCTCTTCTGGCAGACAGGAATTGCGGCCCTGGAACATCGCTTAACCCCATCTGGCCTGGGCTGTTGGGGACCTGTCCTGGCCTGGGAGGGGGGGAGGGGGCGAAATGTAACACCCCCACCCCCCCAATTATTTTTGTTACCCCTTGAGCTAGGGGGCTGAAACTTGCCATACTATACCCTTGGGTCAATCTCTACCAGAAAATGTAAAACAAATCAAGATGGCCGATTTGACGACGTCACAGTGACGTCATTTTCAAAAAACGGCATTTTTCGGCCGGATTTTTTATTTATGCAAATTCTCCTAAAAAACTGCATGATAAATTAGTAAATATTATTGCGATGTGAAACAAAATAGTTTTTGCCCACTTTTCATCGCGGAAAAGCAGAAAATTTGAACAAATCACTTTTCTGGTACCCCACCTGGCCGCCATTTTAAATTTACCCATGATCCTCTGCTCGGTGGGTTATGCAGATAGGCTAAAAATGACCCCAATATGATAAACTATAAGGTCAAGGAGTTTCAGCTCTCCATGTTATGTGTCGTTCCCAGATAGCGCAGAAAGTTTGATAGTGTGTGCGGTAAGGTCCCAACCAGGCCAACATTAGGGTTAAGATTGTATCCTTCGAATGTTGTTTATTTGGTCCGAAGAATACTTTGCAATCGTTGATACAAGTGAAAAAAAGAGAAAAGTCGGAAAAATAGTACCTTGGGTCCAACTCCACAACACTTCCAATCGTATTAAAACAAGACTCATGCGACATTATAGACTGATTGCCTCCCTTGGTATTCCATACAGGAAGGAATACATATGGAGGCAAACAGTCGCTACGACTGCAGCAGAGACATTTTGAGATTTCTACGGGTGCGAATTCTAAGCATTTTATATATACATGTAATTTGATATATGTACTGATCATTATTATTTGAGATGGAAACAAAAGAAATGTAGCAATTTGAAGTGGATTTTCCATGTTCTGAGTATTCGGGAATGTTTATTTTTCAGATCGCCATCTGTCATTTTGATGTCCGAAACGTGTTTGATATTCGATATACTTGGTTGACAGATTACTGTGCAGAGGAAACCTCCAGTCTTATGTTTTCTTTCTCCCCATGTACCACACACCGACCCCGTCGCTAAGCTGCCTTCTCAGCTCTAAACTTTCTGCTGGTAATTTTATCAAGACCAATTCAGGGGATTTAATGGACTAGCCGTATTACAATTACACAGAGACATGGCGCCAGAGATATTATATTTTTGTTGTAAATGAGTCTTTGTGGAGCAAAAATTATTAAATCTCACAAATCAGTTCTGCCACCCCATGACATGTATGTTACTTCGCGCATTAAGTTCTTGTTTGTCTGTCCCTCTGTCCATCCATCACACCCAAGCTGTATAATCAATATACGTTTAGAGTGTTTGACTTGATGTTCATGAAACTTAGTAGACTTACTGATCAGGCTTCATAGCACACGAATTCGAATATTAGTTTTGCCGAATTTATGAGGTTTCGCGATCAATTTCATTGCACATGTGCCATCAGTTAGCGCTCCTGTAATCGGAGTTATGACGAACGGCTTTTCGATCATGCCTTTGTCGGGGCTGATTGTATATTTTAATCTGAAATAATCCCTGTGAAATACAAGGTTTGTACACATAAAGGATTGCTAAAAATAATTTAAAGATGTGCACCTAATATTATATGATGAACTATGATGATTCTTTTTGTATATCAGTTAGACCCTTTGCATCATGTTGTATAATCAAAGCAGCCTATACTACATACAAAGTTTCAGGTTTATTGCATATCGCTCCAATTTAGGATTTGATAATTCAACAACCTTTACAAAGAGTGATAACAGTCCTGTTACAACAACATGGCGCTGCATGTGATGCCTTTCAATTGTATATTCATTCAATCCTTCATTCATTCATTCGATTCGCTCTTATTTCACATCATGTTTTTCTTGGGACAGAACTTTATATTACCTCAATGTAGGATGCTTTGTAGGATTCATGATGCTATGGTGGTAGAGTATTGGCAGAAAGCAATCAATACTGGTGCAGTCAATATTGGCCGATGATCAGTAATGCAACATGTACAATGGTGGACAATCGGTTGTCATACTCATGGACAATGATGAGAGCAGTGTTGGATATAAGTTGTCATGCAGTGTTAACAGTGCTGGACAATCGGTCATACATTGTGGGCAGTGCTTGATAATTAGTTAGCATACAGTGATAAGCAGTACTCGATGATCGGTTGTCATACAAGATGGACAATGGCGAGGGCAGTGGTGATATTCTATTGTTATTCAGAGTGAGCAGTGGTGAATATTCAGTGGCCATACATTATAGTGACAATAGTAGTAGGTAGCATGCATCCGTCCGGTAAAGTGCCTCACTGCGCATGCGCAGGATTTATTTTGTGGGCGTGCGCATGCGTGAGTTTATGCAAATGAGTGGGCGTGGCCTTTTATGCAAATGAGGTCATTGGGTGCATTGGGTATATTCAAGATGGCGGCTTGTTTTTTCTAGGTTAGGGGTGGTCATATTCAAGATGGCGGCCAATTGCACTTGTTTGACCCTTCATTTGCATATTTTCAAGATGGCGGCCTGTTTTTTCTAGGTTAGGGGTGGTCGGATTCAAGATGGCGGCCTGTTTTTGTAGGTGCGGACACTTGCACTTGTTTCGCGCCTCATTTGCATATTTTCAAGATGGCGGCCTGTTTTTTCTAGGTTAGGGGTGGTCGGATTCAAGATGGCGGCCTGTTTTTTTTTTGTAGGTCAAGGTCAATTGCACTTGTTTCGCTCGTCCTCATTTGCATATTTTCAAGATGGCGGCTTGTTTTTTCTAGGTTAGGGGTGGTCGGTTTCAAGATGGCGGCCTGTTAATGAGTTTTATGCAAATGAGGTCATTGGGTGCATTGGGTATATTCAAGATGGCGGCTTGTTTTTTCTAGGTTAGGGGGGGTCGGATTCAAGATGGCGGCCAATTGCACTTGTTTCACCCTTCATTTGCATATTTTCAAGATGGCGGCCTGTTTTTTCTAGGTTAGGGGTGGTCGGTTTCAACATGGCGGCCTGTTTTTGTAGGTGCGCACACTTGCACTTGTTTCGCGCCTCATTTGCATATTTTCAAGATGGCGGCCTGTTTTTTCTAGGTTAGGGGTGGTCGGATTCAAGATGGCGGCCTGTTTTTTTTTTGTAGGGCGGTCAATTGCACTTGTTTCGGTCCTCATTTGCATATTTTCAAGATGGCGGCCTTTTTTTTTTGTAGGTTAGGGGTGGTCGGTTTCAAGATGGCGGCCTGTTGTCCCCCTGAAAATATGCAAATGAGGTCTCTGGGTTTTCCCCCACTGTTTTCAAGATGGCGGCCTGTTTTTTGTAGGTTAGGGGTGGTCGGTTTCAAGATGGCGGCCTGTTGTCCGCTGAAAATATGCAAATGAGGTCTTTGCCTATGTCGTTTTCAAGATGGCGGCCTGTTTGTGTGTGTTAGGGGTGGTCGTGTTCAAGATGGCGGTCTGTTGTCCGCTGAAAATATGCAAATGAGGTCAATGGGCTATAAAAGGAGTTCATTTTTTAGGGCCAGGGTGTATTCAATCTGACTTACCTGACCTGTCTCCCAGCCAGTCAGCCACGCAGCCAGCACAGCCATCCATTTACTTTTTTCCAGTAAGCATGAGACGTGGAGAAGATTTTCCGGATTATTTTTATTTTGCAGGTAGTGGGTCGAGTGAGGTGTCAAATTGAAGCTGACGTGAAATGTTTCAGATTGATACCTCACTCGATCCCATTGGACCACTAGGGGCGCCTCTAACCCCAAAAAGGTGTTTTGAAGATTACGCATGCGCAGAATGCTGATAGTTCAACCCACACCAGTCTATCAGATGCGCCTTCACGTTACCTTCAATTTGATACCTCATTCGACCCGATTGCACCATTAGGGACGCCTCTAACCTCAAACAGGCTATTTTTGAAGATTGATATTTTTCATATTATCTTCGCGCATGTGCAGAATTACCCTAATTCAAGCCCACACCCAGTCTATCAGATGCTCC
>JAVTVY010037886.1:0-16937 GCA_036873755.1 Hanleya hanleyi | reverse complement strand
AAAAGTCGTTCTCAACCGGGTGAGTGTTCTGACATTTCGACAGACAAAATGGCGAGCCTGAAAGACTCGGACATTGAAAAGATTGCCCAAAGGCTCAAGGTAATTTTGAAGGAGGACTGTATTTCCCCCCTGAAAGACGAAATTAAGGCCATATTAGAAGAGAACAACAAATTATCTGAACGTGTCTCATCCCTAGAAGAAAAACTTGACGATTTAGAGCAGTGTGGCCGTCGGTCGATTCTTCGTATCTCTGGACTAAAAGAGACGAAAGAAGAAAGCACAGATAAATTAGTCCTGGACATGGCTAAGGAAATGAACATTAATATCACACTAACAGATATTGACCGCTCTCATAGAGTAGGGGACCCCAACAAGTCTAACGGAAAACCCCGAGCCATGGTTGTCAAATTTACCAGCTATAGATCGAGAAAAAACCTTTTACCAGGCCAGGAAAATGCTCCGATCTATTCCCGATCTATCGACGGTCTATGTCAATGAAGACCTGACCCGATACGGACAGCAACTAGCCTACCTCGCCCATCAAGTCCTGAAGAAAAGAATGATCAATGGAACGTGGACATCCGATGGAAACATCCTCGTAAAAGGCCATGAAGACAAGATCCATAACATAAAACGGGCAGCTGACCTAGCCAAATTCGCTCCCCCTAGACGTGATCCCTGAATATCATGTTTATCGAGATATTCATAATCCCTGATGTGGTGCTCCATCTAACTTTTCCAACGAACCGTATCCCACAAAATCCTTTGGTTATAGTAAACATGCACTAGATCATATTTCCTTCAAATGGTATATGAACTTACTTACTGCCTCGTCAGTCAGTACACTATCTTCTTGTAAATATGGAATAACTTTTCAAATTTTGGCTGAATTGACTATATATATTTCAGCAAGATTATGAATATTAGTTGTCACCCCGCCTTCCAGATCTCATTGTGTTATATAACACATGGGTTACAGACAGTCCGGAGTACAATATGTGTGTATATTTTACACAATATTTACGCTGGCAAATTATGTATATAAGTATCCTGTTCATAACAACCATTTCGTGTCACATTGTTTATATAGTTGCAGTAAATCGCTAATTTCAATCTTTCATACTCAGACCTTGTTTAGTACTGGTAAAGCAATCCTCTCATATTGCACGTGTTACTCATCGAATTGTGCAGGTATATATAAAAACTTAAATCACGATCAATTATGTCTTTACTGGAACAAATAAATCTCCACAATACTTAGCTGTGTATAACATTCACATACTTACTTTGATACTTGAAAGCTCCCTCTCTTTTTGTACCACGACTCTTGTTATGATTTCGATTGAAACTTACAGGGCGCGGATAGGGTGTTTTTATACTATAGCGTGCCGTGTTAAAAAGAGAAATCGCGCAGGCTAGCGATCTCACACGTATGTAAATTTCGGAGCTGGCAGCTTGTATTCCCAACTTACAAACTCAACCAAACACTGCCAGGTGAACCCTAAACTACAGCTAAACTGTAAAGGAGGTGTTCGCTTTAGATGGATATTTTTCCCTTCAGAGTCGCTCTTTGTTGCTCTATTGTCTCGCTCCGAGTCGGCCGGTAAATTGTGACGTAATGCTCAGGTATTCCCCAACTCTTTGTCAGACAGGCGAGGCCAGTCTAATTGGAAATTCTGGTTCATATTCTCATACGGTTACCATTAGTGTTTTCATGAACGACCCAGATATTTACGAACAATAGTCAGTTATATTAATATATAAAACCGACTCGAAAACTGGAAAAATCACTGCCAAAAGTTCAGCGAACAATAATTAATGAAGTCACTGCAAAAAAACAAAACATATTGGCACATGCATTATCACTTGGGAAAGCAAGCGTCACCACTTGTTAATAAAGGCCTTGATATAAGACAATTTCAACCATATAACTTTTCAATTCATAGTTACAACTTTCTGCTGCCCTCAGACGAAATCATGTACACTTCCGATCAGCTGAAAGGTTAATGTTAGCGCACCAATGGCGCGCAAACGAAGTGCGCCAACACAAAGGTATAGCGCGCTAATGCCCATGATTATCGGCTGGCCATTGTTCTAACTCTGTTGAATGTAGTCCGTCGACATGACTGGACACAGGCCGCACGCTATCAGCACGGTCAGACAATGGCTGGAAGCAAGCTGCTTTGTTAGGGAGCGATCGTTCACGCGACAGAGCTCAAGAAAATCAGTTAGGAGTCCACGTGGCATTAATCGGCACGAATTTTTAAAAGGAAATAGATTTAAGATTTATTTTAATCATAAACACTGCTTGCAAAATGGATTGTAATTTGTGCTTCGTCGGACACCTGCTTTCAAAGTTGACCCAGACTTGCGCATCTCACGGAATAGCTTTCTGGTATTAAAGAATAGGTATTTGTTTATTGGAAGTTTCATCTTACGGCCGCTTCTCATACAGATGCGCAAGTTCAAGTCATTCATTTTTATATATTCAAAATTCTTGCAAATTGTGTTAATTTTGACCATTCAAGAGTAAATGCCCGGGATTTTACTACCGGATTATGCAGTGTATAAAAGAGAATGGTAAAACGAACAGTGGACCCACATTATTTATAGCTGAAGTCCGTCCCTCCATCCCCGACATCAAAACCAACATTTCAAATGTGTTAATGTATACTTCCTGTCGAACAGTATAACGGATGTTATATTGTCAGCAAGAAAACAACACTGTAAAGATTAATCATCTCGTTAAGTTTGGCGTAAACAAGTGGAGAATATAAACATAACAGTGCATTCTCTCTCTGACGGGGTAAAGCGATATCCCGCTTTCGTCCAACAAAATGCGCGTCTGTGTCTCATTTGAAAAGAAATGAAATGGCATTAACTTATTGTTTATGTAGAAATCTCTGTTATTGTTTCTTTTTTGTTGGAACGATGAATGCGTGGGCCATAAATGTTAATTCTTAATTTCTCATCGGAAGTTTCGTGTGCAACCTTTAACAGTCGGGCGGTAACGAATAAAGAGCATATACAATTGGAGTATTTGTCATTCTCTGTAAGGGGCTAATTGATCTTTTGAGTTTCTGTGTATATTTTGGTTAGGCGGTTGTAACAAGACAAGCCAAAGAGACAACTAGTCTGACCGAGCACTGCATGTTGCCCCGATTATGACCTCGACTCGCCCGCGTGTCTGAATTTATACGAAGCTGTATTCATTTGAAATGTTACGTTCAACCGTTTTACTGACCGTTCTGAAAGAGGAGGCGGCCTTCGCAATTTGCACACATCAACGTTTTATGAATTTTGATAATATATTTATCTTTGGGGAAACTTTTGGTAATGAAGATTATTCGTAGTCTCAACCGAATGTTCACAAGACGGCCGAGTTTCCTTGGAGCTCAAACAAAAAATAATAGATAATCATTTACAGCATTCTTATAAATATTCTATATATTTTTTTAATTACTTAGCCAGTAATTTAAACTGTAGAATAGATGATGCATCCCCGACATCAAAACCAACATTTCAAATGTGTTAATGTATACTTCCTGTCGAACAGTATAACGGATGTTATATTGTCAGCAAGAAAACAACTGTAAAGATTAATAATCTCGTTAAGTTTGGCGTAAACAAGTGGAGAATATAAACATAACAGTGCATTCTCTCTCGGACGGGGTAAAGCGATATCCCGCTTTCGTCCAACAAAATGCGCGTCTGTGTCTCATTTGAAAAGAAATGAAATGGCAGAGTGGAAGACGGCCGAGCTTCCTTGGAGCGCAAACAAAAAATAATAGATAATCATTTACAGCATTCTTATTGAAGTCAAATATTCTATATATTTGTTTAATTACTTAGCCAGTAATTTAAACTGTAGAATAGATTGTGTTCTTGCCGTACACCGCTAGAGGGGAACTCTTTGAAAACAATTCAGTGTTAAGCCGCGAAGACTGTTAGCGCAATCAGCCAACGGGGAGCCTTTGTTTACCGCCGACATGCTCACAATGGTTCAGTGGTTTGACCGGACTATATTCTACCGGCACGTGGCGGCAACGGTCACATCATGGTGGGGTGTAATAAGTCATGGTGATTAGGCCAGCACGTTGGCGCGCTAACGGCGCGTAAACACTGTTCACTAATTGGAAGTTTAAGCTGATCTGAAGTGTAGGTGTGGTTAGTGTGAACAATTGCCTCTGTTGCTTTGTCGAATCCTTAATAATTTGTTCCGGAAGATTTTAGGTCTGTTTTTGCGTGACTTCCGCTGGTGATCTCACGCCAGGAAACGCCTCATGTGACCTTCAGTGCGGGAATATGTTCACTTTAAAAGCTTTCTCATTGCCTGTTAGCGATTCAGTCGTCGGATCCTGTCCACTCAATGATCATTAAGATAGCCCGCAATATACATGTCGAGTCGGCAAAAATCACAAGCTGACAACTACTAGGAAACGATAGGCATAGAGTATATGCTGAATTTGTAACCATGTGATATCAGAAGTCTATAAACTTTTGATGATAAATAAAGCAATATGAGGAATGGTTTGTGTCATAATCACCGCAGCAACTGATACACAAGCTGCAGAACATATCCAGACGTCGACTGTCCCACCCTGGCCAGCCAGACTACCACCCCTGCTCTAGAAATCTTGGTCAATCTTTTCTCGTGAAGATACTTCATGAAGAAAATATTTCTAACCAAAGTTACAGATCAAGGCTGACTAGAACAAACACTATATACAAGCGTCTAGCCCGTCATTCATTATTCATCTGTCGTCCATAATTTTCTATTTAATATATCAGTATTAACATACAACAATCACAATATACATAAACATCCTAGTTTCCTACAAGAGGGAAGCGGTTAACAAGTTTCAGTCATGCCGGCAAGACATCATATCATGATGTTTCAAAATATCAAATCCGTATATCTGGTCAGTACAATAAATGTGCACGAAATGCTGATTTTTCATGCCTACTGCTAATATCTTGAACCCTCTTGAATTGCGTTGTGGTTCCTATTTGCAGTAATAAATTTCCCACAAATCAGGAGTTCAATACTGTTACAATTTGAAAATTTTCATCATTATTCAAGTCATTCAAAATAATTCTCGGAATGTAAAACATATTCATATTGAGATAAACTACATGTATATGAGCTGCCCGACATGGGTCCTAAACTAAAACTTTAACGCTCTCCTACATCTCAATTTCTTCAAAAAATTTAGCTATGTGGGCATTTAAAGCCAAACCATATAATATTAGCTGTATGATACCTCCACAAGCGTCCTTCCAGGCAAAACGTTTAATCTTGTATACCCCGGGTAGCCGGAAACATACGCCGTATATTATCCGTTTCCGTGTTCGATCAGAATTCTGAAGCAGCCTCTACAGAGAGAAATTCCATAGAAAGCCTGAAATGAAACCACCAGATCTACATAAAACAAACAGGCAAATGAGGCGCGAATGTTGTTCTGAACAAAATCCGGGAGGCAGTGAGACAGCTTTGGAACACCGTCCACTAATGTGTTTTCGTCCGGCTATTTGCATCCCAAATGTTTGGGGAATAGCGCAATTTTCTCCAAGATCTAATGACAGAGAAATGACGGAAGTATTTTAAAATATAACAGCATGGTTATGGTTTCTTTCTATCAAGGTTCTTTTCGTGATTTTCTCATCCTGAACCTACAATGAATGAAATTTGGCATGGTTGTTGACCCAAGAACGAGATGGCTGTTCTAATCCAATATGGCTACTAAAATCTTCCCTCTTCAATCATGAAGTTTACAGGAAAAAGTTTACATGAAATATTGTCCATGGGCCGGCATAACTTCACAGTCAGGAGGGGCTATCGGATAATTCTTCCCACCTCTAAAACAGTATTCCCTGTACTAATTGCTTCGTGGCAGCCCAATTGATGATTTCTGTACCAAAGTCCAAATATGATATATCCAGAACATTTCCAAGACAACATACATATCCATGTAATTGGGTTGCAAATATCTTCTGTTGTATATTCGATAGCTAAAATATGGGTACGATACAGGTGCCACCCTTTAGCCAAAGTAATCCTTCCATATCGATGAAATGAGGAAATCCCATATTAAATATTCTGGAATTAGAACTTGGAAAGAGCTTGCTCACAAGTGATCGGTTATCTGGCCAAGTTGAGAAAAAATTGCGATCAGTCCAGTTTTTACAGCTTGGTGTATCCCCTAATAGCAGCTTTATATTTATTAAGTCCTGAGAAAAGAGAAACTACATAAAAAAATGTCGGAAGTATCGCGTTTGGTCCAGAGCGAGCTCCAAGCTATATTGGTCGGCAATTCAATTTTGGCTTTATCGCTTCTGCAGTAGGTTAGTTATCTTTAATAAACAGTAATACCTTTTCTGAACGATATTCGGCAGTCCGTCAGCTTTCATTACATCAGACGACCAGGGCGCTTTTAGTTACTGATTTATGAAACAATGACACTTCTACTCGCTTGATCTCCAAGAGGGAATGTAAGTGTATTAACTCCAAATTGACATTCTGGATCCCATATCCCTGTATGCTTCGGGGAGAACGTCTTAACGTCAGCAAAACATTCAGTGGTTAGATTGTTTTGAATCCCTATCCAGTAAAAGAGCTTGTAACCTGTATGTGCTTTCATGAATTGAATAATCGTCAATTTGATGAGGATTTGTAATCTAACAGATAAAACAGGTGCCGAATTGCCAACATCGTTGCAAGTGTTTGAATTGTTTAATTCACTTGCCGCGATTGCCCAAGATAAACGACACATCGATATATGTAAGATAAGTTTATATATGGTTGACCCAGGTGAAGCTGCATAGTGACTGTCAAGGAAAGAGATGTCTGGGTCTAATCTGACTCGACCGAATCGTTTTCTGTCATGGCATCTGTGAATGCCTTCGTACATGTAGTATACTGGTTCATCTGTATTGAAAAAGTTAACTTTATTCTATGTTCGTGTATCATGTATATATCTATTCTTCATCCCTGACATATGCTATCAGTATGATGAACGCGTTCCGTTCGTTGAAGAAACTCAGTGATGAGTAGAATATTCGGAGATGTAAACATCCTTCGGTGATTATTTCATACACGTTCTGTCGAGAAATGAAGCATTCAAGACGAGAACTTGCGGCAGTGGTGAACCGCTTGAAGCATTCGATTTCTAGGGTCAATTCTTGACTATTCTATACATTCACTGATGTTATCTGGTTACGTCCATTGGTTTTGTCGTCGTTTAGTGACCAGTTCTTCACAGAAATTATCCTGCTTGACGTTTTTATGTTAACGACTTCGCACTTGATATTATTCTAACGGTTCAACCTTTCGCACAGGGTATTCTCAAATATCATTATAGGGCACAACATGCAAGATTCATTCGCCCTGAACAGGCGCTGTAGATGGCGCGCAGTTATATGATTTGTTGGCAAATAATTATTTTTCTCTAGTTCGAGAAACCGGATACATTTTCTAACCCAGCAGGAATACCTTAAGCATAACCTACAGTCAAACTAGAAGAGCTACACAGTAATGTCGACAGGAATATTTTCTGTTCAATCCATCGCTGATTTGTTAATTAGGTTCCAGGATTCCTACTTCTACAAAGCAAGTGCCGCACTCTCCAACTGGAAATATTTATCCCGAAGCCGCCTCTCAGCTTGCATTACTATTATATCTTACTGGAAGGACGCTTTTATTTATTGATTTATCAAGCAATGAGACCATGTCCGCTTGATTTAATAGTCTTCATGCATTTGAAATTGAAGGTAGGTAGAATAATTCAGCACGTTCCCAACAGTCATATCCTGTTCATCCACACATACTCATAGAAAGTAGGTACACGAGAAGCGGTGTTTACCTAATTGATAACAAGTACTTGCGAACCAACATACTACTAATCAGTTACATAACCTTCCCGAGTCGCATTGTTACATCGACAGTTTGAAAGAAACAGTCCAAGATGGCTAACGATAGATAATACTGAACAAGAAGCAAACGCGATGATGAGACATTTCGTTCTTAAGGCTGCCAGAGCCAACATCCACACTGTCCCTACAGCTGAAGGCATCACATTTAATGCTGAAAAGAGTAGTGTGAAAGGGAGACTTTGGGGTTGGAACAGATGGTGTTATGGTGTTGAGATCCTCAGCATGAAATCATGTGTACTGAATTACATCGAATAAGTATAATACCGCATAGCCTGAGGGTACAGCGAGCGATGAACTCATCGGAGGCAAAGGCAAAATTTTTGTTAAGGTGAAGACACTGTGAACAACGATCTTGTTAATAACGTCTTATTAAACATCTTACAACACAGTATTTTAAAAAAAGTGCCTTAATTTTTTAAAATGAAAGGATTTTATAACATTTAAAATTTCAATAATTGTAACAAATTCGCAAAACACCACTCCTTCAATTAAAAGCGTGGTTAACTTTGAATAAATGGCAACCTTATTGAAATCCACATTTGTACAGCGTTGTGTGCAAATGTCACGACTTTACACTTGATAGCACAGAAGATATTTGAAGGCCCATCTGAAAAAAGTGGTAATGAGTTAACGGAGAAAACAAGCAAAAAAAAAAAAAAAAAAAAACCCTTGAGAAGTGCATGAGATGTAATTTTCTAATTTATGACTGGTGGTGTCTTCAATCAAGTTAAATGACTTTCAACCCAGAGTAAATGCTGGAGTTTCAATATTATTGGTTAAACAGATTGGAGGAAGTTAACTGCTTGATCAATTGACCATCGTTCACAAACTAATCCAGTTTTAAGTGGGAATCTCTGCAGGCATCTTGTATTTCAGCTCATTTTTAAAGCCTAATTTCTGGAATAAAGACATACACATGTATGTTTCATCGCTTGTTTTCACCAACCTAAGGAGTTGATCTCGAATTGAAAAGAAGTTTGTTGATGGTGTGCTCAATCTCGTGCAAGTAACGAGCAAACCAGCTATATAGATGATTGGAGAAATGGTACGAAGATATTTTGCTTTTGCACAAATGTAGGTCTGGATAATTGCCACTTTCGCGATCCCCGGGCACGGGTAGAGGGTAATTCGGTAAATCAAATGTATAGGCGTAACAGACTTCCCAACCGGCAACCGGTGATAAAGAGTATAATTCATTTATCTTGTTGATCAGGCGGAAGTCCGAGTGCCTGTGTCGGCCGATCTTCACTGCAATTGTCATCTTCTCGTGTTTTTCTCCTCCGTCATATGATCAATCCAATCATCTTCACCGCCGCAAAACAACGGTTTGTACATCTCCATTTCCGGGGAAATGTAATCTGTTTCCACTTCGTGTGACGTAGTCGGGCTGGGCCAACAATCAATCAGGAAGACGACAGGACGAGGAACACGTAAATAATATGGGTATTTAGTTGACCATTTAAATTTGTTGCAAAATTATATTTGTCACAAAAGAATGTCAAACTAAAGTGCTATGTAAGTGCTATCTGGTAATTTTGCGGCCATCTGGGTGAAAATATGCGTAGTGGATTAAACTTTTCGAAACAAAATATGATGCCCAATGAAATAGATTCTGGATAGTGCGTGCTTATATCTAACAACGATGGCTAAACTATCATGATATAATAACACAAGATATTAGCAATTTCACGGATTTGCATTCAGTGATATGAACATATGATAGATCTCCATTTCAAGTGTAATCTCGAACTCTTTAGACAACAAATGGATTGCTGGCTTCATCCTTTTCGTTCTGTTATTTTCTGACATAACAAAGACAAGCTAGCAGGCAGGCAATCGACCAGTGTTCATTCCTCCATTTAAAGCTACGTGGTCTCACTGCGCTAGTGTTTGCCGGTCTTACCTCGACGGTACACGAGAAATTCAGCAACAGATTGACACGTGATCGAGGTCAGTACGTCAGTACTTGTCAGTTACCACATTAGAATTGCTATTTTCAATTTAACTCAATCCAAGCACAAAATCCACACTTGGGTTTGAGCACACTTATTAATATAGTGCACTATACTATGGATATTTAGGTGCTGCTCAGGTATTTATACCACCGAAAAACCTCCTGTCTGGACTCTTTGTTGTGCCTGACCAGACTATTGGTCACCTTTTTCTCCAAGCTCCACCAGGCATTCTTTACGTTCTGCTTCAGTCTTCTCGTTTCAGCGCTGTCAGGGTCTCACGGACTGTGCCGGAGTTGACCCGAGGTCATCTGTTGCCACAGTGAACGAACATGGCGACCGTCTAACTGAGTCGCGACTCACCGATATATATTTCCGCAACATATAGTTCTAGGGTAATTTGTCAAAAAGTTGCATTCAAACTGTGTGACACTGGTGTTTAGAAATACATTGAATAACTGTTTACTGTATTTCAAGATAAATATATATTTTTCGATCAGTAAAACAGTTAAATAGAACAGTTCTTGGTTTCTGCAAGAATCCTCCAAAAGTGGCGAGACCCCTGCAGGGTAAATGGAGCGTAGCGCAAAGCACCCTGGGGGAGGATGCTTTTTCTCGTAACCCTTGAATGAATGATGGACCCATAGGCCTTTTGGTGTACAGCCCTATAATTATATTACAGAATTATGTGTTTTTATACCATTTGTTCTTCCATTTACACCCAGTAAGCTCATCGACCCGTAACGAAAAGATACCTGTAGGCTTTTCAGAGGTCAGTTTCTAGCCCTTTTGTTGTTACAGCACATTAGTGCTTGTCAATATAGCAAACCCGATTTACAATATTATACGTTGTTAGATTTGTATTTGCATTGTTCCTCCCTCGTTACCATGGAAATACATCGATTCAACATGCGTAGTCAAAAACCTGATAAATCTATTCAAGCTTACGTAGCTGACTTGAGAAATAAAGCATGCCGATTTGATACTCTTAGGGATAAACTCATCCGAGATAGACTCGTATGTGGAATTTTAAGTGACAATGTACGAAAACTTCTCTTAAAGGAAGCTGATCTAACAATACAAAAGGTCACTGATCTCTGTCAAATCAATGAACTATCCATGAAAAGGCTACCGAAACTGAACAAAACTGCAAAAGTCCATGCATTCGGTTTCAAACCACGTTATCAAAACAACCCACGTTATCAGAAACACCAGAAACATGTCTACAGTGATTCTTGCGGTAACTGTGGTGGTAAGTGCCAGTCCCAAGGTGTATTCCATGCCACGAAGATCTTACAGTGATATTCTTATCGACTGTATAGATTTTAAGATTGTAAGAGATTCTTTTTATCGAGCAGCTACTTTAGAAGATCTTTTTGTCGGGTGAGGGAGAACTGTGTCTTAGGTTATTTGAGAGAAATAAGTTAGTTGCATAAGTTTTAATGTGTGTATGTTTTAATGTGTTGGATTACTAAGTTGTTAACTTGAATACTTAGAATGTTGTTTGATCGTCGCTATTTAGGTGAAATATTGCTGAACCTTAATTCTCTATCTCTCTCTCTCCTGGTCAATATTCCAAAGACAAAAACAAATGCCCCAGCGTTTTGGCAAGCAATGTGGCTACTTTAAAAAAATGGAACCATTTTGACACAGTTTGCAGAGCCAAACTGACAGTCACAAATAATCCCTCCAGGAAACCTGTCCATGAAGTCGAACATTACTTCAACACTGACACCACGCCATTCGTCTTCGATACAGTAGAGCATGAGTCTGTTGACAGTGTTGATCGCAATCCATCCGAGGAGTATTCCATCATTCAAGTTAACGGCAATTACTGAAATTGAAACAGGTACCAGATGTAACGTTCTACCTCCTTCCATCTTCAGGTGTGCTTCTCTCAATGAGAACATCAACGGAAATGATCCAGAAACTTTAGCAGGGCTCAGTGGTAGTACAATCGGCACTTTAGGTCAAACCTTGCTTAACATGGAGAAATGCGTAGTCTATAATTTCATGTTGTAGACAATTCCCCATGCAAACCTCTCATTGGTTTACAAGATTGTCTCAAGCTAGGTTTGATAACACCCAATGATGTACATGAAATCCAACCTACAGTACCGGTCAAAACAAACAGCCCAATTGCGCGTCCTTCTATGTCGCGACGCATGACCCCAGCACACATGCACAACAAATCACAGAGAATTTCATTCGTGAATAAACAGTGACCTGTTTGGTGGAAGGTTCGGTATCATATGAAAACTGATCTGTCCGTCCACCCAGTTGTGCCCCCTGCACGTCGCATCCCAGTCGCGATGTACGGCTAAGTGAGAACAGAAATCACATAGAAATCACACCGGTACATGAACCTACTGAATGGGTTTCTTCAATGGTAGCCACTGTCAAAAAGGACGAAGATGAAATACACGTTCGTGCCACTCTCCTTCAACCATGCCCATTACGAACCATTGAGGAAGCTGTCTCGAGAATGCCCAATGTATTTTATCAAGGTTGACGCTTACAGTGCTTTTTGGCAAATTCCGCTCTATGAAGAGCGCGTTTAATGAACCAGTTGGACGTTTTCGTTTCCTCCGTTTACCAATGGGGATATCAAATGGCAGTAAAATCTTTCAGAAATCCATGGATCACTTGTTCAGTGGTCTTCCCTGCGAAGTGCTCATCGATGATATTCTAGTGGTTGGCGAAACTGAAGGCAAACATGATAAAAACCTTATCAGTCATTGACAGGGCTCGAGAGATAGGTGTTCAACTGAAACTACGAAAATGCGCGTTCAAATCGAACGAAATCAACTGTGTCGGTCAATCACTCACCGAAAACGGTCTCAAACAGGGTCCTGAGAAGGACCATGCGATCACAGACATGCCTAGACCCAATGACAATAAGGCACTACACCGGTTCCTGGGTATGATGACGTACCTCGCAAAATTCATCCTGGACTTGAGCGACATGACAGCTCCTCTACGTGAACTCCTACACAAAGATGTTCTCTGGACATGGAAGACTACTCCTCAAGCTGCATGGGGAAAAATTAAATCCACAGTCAGCAATCCCCTTGTGCTCCAATACTATGATGCCAAAAGCCTGTGACACTCGCCTGCGATGCATCCCAGGAAGGCATTGGTGTTGCCTGTCCCAGAACGACCTTGATCCATTGTTGAAGTGGAACTGTTTCAGTGGAACTCCCTAACTGATGCAAATTCGACAACCATCATCAAGAAGTTGAATCACGAGATGAATTATGCACGCTTCTGTGTACCGGATGAATTATACTCGGACAATGGCCCCAGTACTCAAGCACAGAGGGTGCACTCCGGAGATTCTTTTATTCGGCATAGAATAGACTATGGCTCCGTTTTTCGGCCACCGGTTGTCGCAAAACCTTCAACCCAAATCACTTATATGTATATATTTTCTGAAAGAGCATGATGAAACTATTATTTTAAGATATAAAACACTGCTATGTTATAGAAAAATTTAACTCGAACATTCTCCTCCATGCTTGCTTCATTTTTCCTAGAAAACCCCTTAAAAATGTCGAAAAATGGTCAAATTCGGCTCAATTTCCAGAAAAATCTGTAAGAGCGATTTCAATTAAACTTCTTACTCACGTTCCCTGGTCCGGTCTCAACTTAAAAAGGCAAAAAAAAAGGGAATGTTAACCTATCCGTTTTTTGTCAGATTTTCTTCCCGTAAATGAGTCCCGATTTTTAGGCACACCCAAGGGGCATAACTGAGGCAGGACAAACTTTACTCCATGATCCCGATCATCGTGTAGACGAAGCCAGCACTCGATTTGTACGTACTCGTTTGCAGCGTTGATAATGCTGAATAGGATGGCATTATAGATATAAGCTATTAAGAAGACAAGAAGAATTATGATGTAGCAGAACAAGGGCAGTCTATCGTATTATGAAATTAGAGAGGGGCCATTACTACGAAACTGCGGAGGGCCACCAGAATTCGCTCAGTTTGCATGTGACTGAAAATTCGACCACGCTCCTAGCAGTCCATGTTATGCACACAGTAACGGTGTCATTGAAAAAGCGATGAGCTATTCAATGAACCTATTGGAGAAGTGCAAACCTGACGGTTCTCACCCATATCTTGGACCACTCCACATGGGAAATATTCCTAGAAATTCCACCCTTGGATCGCCATCACAGCGCTTCATGTCTCGTCGAACAAAGCTTGCCCTCCCAGTAAGTGCAACTATGTTATAACCGAAAATTACCAGTGGTGAATATGCGAGCATTCGCCTGACTCGGAAACGCTTACAACAGAAGAAATATGTTGACAAAGCTACCAATGCCACCAATACCACAGAGTGATGTCATCCGCCTTCAGACAAGCACTGGATATAATTGGCTAGGAAAACTTCAGGGACCAGCAGGTGAACCACGTTCATACATCGTTCAGACTGAAGGTAGAAATCTTCGCCGAAATTGTCGTCACCTGTTGAAAGTAAACGAGCCACCACCTATCATTGATAGCCAGGCTTCAGAGCCAGTTTGACTTTCCAGTTCAGCACCTGGTCTCGTGAGCTCTCTGTCATGGAATCAGGAGAAGTAACGGATCGACAATAAGTGTGACTGAACCGGTCTCCCAACATGTGGTAACAGTCACACAACCTGTGGTAACCCCATCCGGAAGAGTTTCCAAATCCAATCCTAAATTTAGTGACTTTACTTAGTAATAAGTAAATTCATGAGATGAGGAATGGATTAAAGTTCCAGACAGTCAGTGTTCTGTTAGAATTTTATCTCTATAGTTTATTTCAGTTATATTTCACGTTGGAATATTGGCGTTCAGACATTGACTGAAGTTCTTCGATTAAAATTTCATATACTGGTAAGAAATCCTGAATCCACACTGACTGTGAACGTCTGTTATTTGTGTCACATGAGCATTGATGAACGGGAACTGATCTCCCAATTCAGTTATGAACTATTTGAACAGTGTTGGCAATTTGTGAACATTCCTAAAATACGGACTTTGGTAATCTAAGTCACACAATATGAAGATATCATATTTGAACAGGTCTATTAAAATCTATCCGTAGTTACTTTCCAAGCATCTACATGCTATTCACTTAAGTAAGCTATATTGCATACAATTTGATAAAGTATGATTTATGGTTAAATCGCTTTTCTAAGAACGAGAGATGTAGACGAGTCCCTCTCCCGCTGTGAACCTCCTCTTAGGCTGTTTTTGTCAATGAGTCTCGCGCTGAAAACAGGGTATTCTGTATTGGCTACAATCACATGCTCGTCGTGTTATTTCTGAGTCTTGACTTCGTTTCTGATTTACTGGAACTTCCTGGTGTGTGGACACATCCACCCTGTTCTGTAATTTTCTAGAACAGAAGTGTCATTCATGTTGCTGCATCTGCGTCGATAATCTAGCCACGCATCATGTTTCATTTGTCCATAACTATGTCAATGGTTAATGACCTAAAATGTTATTGCGCGGCAATTGGATAATTCGTTGGCATTTCGAGCAGAGACTTCCTGTTCTATTTGTGGTTTCGCTCTCCATGGTCATTCTGTAGTATATCGCGTATGGCTATATTAATAACAACACACATGCTGATCACCTTGCTTCTAAGCAATATAAATGGATTTGTAATCCTGTCCGGGACCGTTGTGGAAACTATGAATGTCCGGTGGCTAAGAGCGTCCGGCTCCTTTTTTCTAACCCAGCTAGGACACTTTTCTCCACGTTGGGGACAAATTTCCCCTCAGTTGCAATAGAAAAGGATGTGAAAAGGGAAACCAAACACCAGGACATTCATATCCATCACACCGGCAGTATATTTTCGGTTGTCCACTATAATGTATGTATAACGACAAATCAGACTTGGTGCAAGCTAATCTAAGTCATTTTGTAACCATCATTGGAATCCTCGTAAGACATCTTACCCTGTTTGTAGAGAATAAAGTTGTACGATTGCCTGGTTTTAGGGATCTCTTCCACTGTGATAGTCAACATGCCTGGGGAGGAGTGTGTGTTTATATTTCTGATAAAATTGCAGTCCCTCGCCTGAAAGAGTATAGAGATATCCAAGTCGAGACCTGCAGATTGTGTGGATTAAGATCCACGACAATCCCAAAACTTCAGAGGAAGATGAAATATTTTCCTCGTACATAGCTCATTCGCCCGAGATGCAGCTTCTGACATATGACATTTCCTTCGTCTAAGACTAAGATTCAACAGAACAGTACTAATGTAAACTTTTTCTTAAACCTAAAATAATTTCTCTAGAATATCTACAATATTCATTATATATACAGTATCCTTTCATATGTGCATCGTAATATGTACTTAAACTTGCATTTGTATTTGTTGAATAACAACTATTTTTGTATATAAGACACACAAACGAGATCTGGCTAACTGTGATTCCACTGATTCAATAAATTATGTTTAAATCAAATTACATGCATTTGAACTGTACATGTTTCTTATGGTAAAAGCCAATAAACAACGTTCAATATTAGGCCATATTAGATATTTGATGCACGCATGGTGAATGTCAACAAATACCTCTATGCTTCATTGATTCTTTTTCAAATTGTTAGCACAAATACGCTGGCGGATATCTGTGTTTTGTGTTTTGCTTGACTTCCGTTCGTCTTTTCAGGCCAGGAAACATCTCGTCTACTCTTCAATAAGCGGATGCGTGCAGTCTGAGAGCACTTTCATCGCGCGTTAGTGATCCAGGCGTTTGGTTTAAAAAACTCGACATTTAGAGTAAGCAACTCTCAAAAACCAGAAAAAAGAACAATGATCAGCATGTTTGTTCTGATTTAATTAATAAATTATAAGACAGTCAACGTGGTACGAGTAAACCGAGTTTGTTCCACTTCTCGGAGCAAACAACCCCAAAAATAAGAAAATAAGTGATGAACCTCACAGGTTTGTGGCAAACAATGCCCCACCTCTTCATATTGGATACCGGGTTCTGATACGACTTTCACCATACAACCGTCCATAATGAATATACATCAACTCAGTACTCTATCAGTACAAAATCC
>JAVTVY010037885.1:0-16864 GCA_036873755.1 Hanleya hanleyi | reverse complement strand
GATTCTGTATCTCCTAATCAGGGAATCAAAATGGAGAAAGATTTGATATGACAAGAAATATTTAGACACATTTTGTTCATAAATACAATGTTTTTGTTTAAATTATATCCCAAAGTGATATATAGTCAATATTCGAAAGGGAAAAACACTGGAGGAAAACTTAAAGTATGTGCTCATATTTTCACATTATGATCAAAGTTACTTTATCTAAATAAATTCTACCCGAAGAAAATAAATTAAGACCCTTTAAACATGTCACTGTCGAGTCCATGCTAGATGTGGGCTCTGTTTTCATACACTTGATTTCTCCCAAAAGAAAACAGCTAGTTCCCACCAGGAAGGCCTTTTTTTAAGCTAATTTTGTAAAATACTTGGATCCAATAATTTTAATGAAATTTCTTTGATTATATCTTAAATGCAACCATGTTTGTTCCTCAAACCTGAGATATGTACATGTATAACACATTTTCATTTGAGAGTCCAGACATTCCACCATACATGGGAACAAATTGTACTTGACATGGAATAATTGTATTCACACTACCAGATAGTTCACTAGCTTTTAGTTTGAGACCCAATTCTACAGTATCAGTACTGTGTTACTATCAGTAGCACAAAACCAGTAAAGAAATTGGTCTGTTGAATAACAAAAAAATATGGTACGGGGATTTGAATAAACTATTAAACAGCATTGAAAGTAAAGTAACTTACATAATACCCACAAAATGTCCCAACACAAACTGATTTAAATTCATTGGATAGCAAGCAGAATGGCCGACTATTAATAGGTTGATGCAGGACATTTCATCATAACTGAGCAATTTGACCTGAATTTGGAGCCTGATGTGGTCCGTGATGAAATGTGAAATAGGATATGTGTTCAGGCTACAATTTACATGTATCTAGAGGACAATATACTGAATTGTGTGTATTGAAGATGGAAAGTTGGTAATAGCAGTCTAGATAAACACACTACCAAATGATTGAAAATTAGAATTTCCTTTTCCATATAACCCAATTACTGTAAAGCACTTGTCGATCATAACTTGTACAATGTACATAGAGTTCTTTTAAACATTGCAGAAACAAATCAATACTCACACAATCCAAGTTTACTACCTTCATAAGGTCTGCGACAAAAATAATGTGCAAGTGGCAGATTCAACTTTTAGGCAACTGGTCAACTACCAGATACATGTACATCATTGAACTTAAGTTACAAGGGCTGGCTATAATACTGTAAGAGATATGGTGATAGCAGCATCGAATCTACATTCAAACTGCAATTTGACCTTGAAAAAAGAGGTCAAGGTCGGTCATTTTCAATAGGCTTCTGACCCTTCACCAGATGCACACATGGTATAAATTTACAATGCCTGGCTATAATTCTTCTTGAGATATCGTGTTCACAAGAAAGATGGACAGACCGGCAGACGGACAGACGACGACAATACCCTTCGGGCAAAATTTGCCCGAGGGGTAAAAATGGCAGGGATTCATACAAGTCACTTTTTACCACCGGTATTCGGTGGTAAAAAAAAATTGAAAACTCAATTCGTATGGTAGTAAACTCAATTGCTTTCGTTTTAGTGGACAAATACTCAATTTTCGTGGAAAACTCAATTCGCCAGACATGGTCAAAGTTAATTTGACAGCCACAAATTAGGAAATAAACTCAATCGAATGACGATCTTGCCGCGAAAACGATATAGTAAGTTTACCTTTCACAGGCGCCGAAAGTTTTTATCGGCCATCTGTCGCTTTAAAAGTTTTTTTCCTTCAACTTCAAGCTGACCCTGTGTAGTTGTTGTCGTGAATTTGTCCGCCAGAGTTGCAAGTTTCAGAAATGAAATACAAAGAAAATATAGTCCACGAAACGAAAGAAAAATCTGTTGTTGTTGTTGTAATCCTAGGCAATTCCAAACGATGCTGCCAAAAGTCACATTGTGTGGCACATTGTAAAAAGTGCACTTGTAAAAGTCACATGTAAAATCTGCCATCACGTTGTTGTTGTTGAAAAGCGACGACGTGTTGAAAACTTTTGTGCCTTACTTCCCTATTTTGAAATGAACTCTTCCGATTCGATTCATCGGGAAGCAGTGGGCTTACAACACCGGGTCAGTGAAAGTGTCCATTACCGCAATAGGGATGACAGCCCAACAGCATTGCCCTTTGTAGAGCCACATGCTTGCAGTCAATCGACCATATTTCCCGGCTAAATCTGGACCGTGATGCCGACGTTCGGTATCCATCAACACGAAGTAAAAAGTGAAATGTCCAGCGTTGTCAAGGATTGAAAATACATCAAGACTAAACGTATAAATTTCACATGATTGACTTGTAGAAGCCAAGTCCTGCAATCCTGATTGGATTGTATTTTTGTAAAGTACATTGGTCTACAAGTTACTTCACTCGTGAGATGTCAATGCGACTGACGCTGTGATGAGACCAGGCTGCATATTTTATCTTCGTCTGCTCCATAAATTTGACTCCTCGTTATAAACAATAAATTTTCATAGTTGGAATAGTAGTGGAAAACCATACTTTAGAAAAAGGCATATTATTTATACATATTTCTGTATTAACTTGCATCAACCTTCGTGGCTAAATAATATATAGTCCTTTTAGCTAAACTTTCATTGAAAATTTAGCCAGAGGATAATGTACATCTATATAGGCCTGTCCCGAAGGAATTTTACGAGACCTGAAATTAAATACGAGGTGACCTCCAGAAATGGATTTTGGAAAAAATTAGCAGGAGATAAATAGCACTCAAGAAATTTGCTTATAAAATTTAACATTGGATGAATGTGACCATCCAAATATTCGATAGTTTTCAGAAAATTTAGACTTCAGAACTTGGCAGACCTGTCTCATAAAAACTTTATTAAACTTTAATTCAGTGACAATCTGCAGAGGCTGTGTTTGGTGCAGTTAACTGCAAACACGAGGGCAGGTTTCCTGCTTCGACCCTTTGCTGTTTTGCACAATTACTGCTTGATTTCTCCCACCTATTTCATTCGTGATATAGATTCCCATATGTCCAATGTTATTCAGACCGATCTTGTGGTATGGCAGGGATTCCGCCAGAAAAAAAATCTGGGTCCGCAAATACGAGGGAGCGAAGCGACCAAGTCTGAGGGAGCGTAGCGACCGAAGGGGGAGAGTCCGAGAGGGGGGTTTCCCCCCTCGCGGCGGCAGAAGATTTTTGATAATTGCCGTTTAAATAAATTGATGGCCTGAGAGCGCGTCTAGAGAGGGATTTTATTATAAAGATTAACAGCAGGAACGTCTGTTTAAAGTCTATTTACACTCTTTGCTACGTATGTATTACTGCGATAATTTGAACTTGGAAGCAGAAATCTTACGAGACGGTCGCTAACCGAGCCGATACGCGGACGTGGTGGAGAGCACATGAACAGATTTTGATAGTGAGAGCTGAAAAACATCATGGCAAACAAAATTATGCCCTCAGATGATCTAATAATATACCCGAATGGTGACAGTTGTTAACTTGACCTTCCAGAGCTTCTACTTTCATTTTCGTGGCCTGCGCTGGAAGAGCACTAAACACAAGAAATCTGGCTGGCTGGACAGACTGTTGTCGCAGACTGTTAGCTGGAAATGGAGTGCTATCATACCTCGGGAAGCGGGAAATTTTCCACGTGCTTCAGAGAACCGTCAGGTCATTGTCCTAATTCTGGCAATTGCCATCTTTTCAAATGTGAATTTCCACATGTGTTTTCATTGATATTCACGAAGGGAAGACTTGGAGGGATATAAAGTAACATTTTAAACCTTTAGCTACCATTTTACTTCTTAACAAGCCGAGTAGCTAGCAGGTCCTCCGCCAAGTAGCCCGTTTGAGAGCATGCAGCATATACGCTTCCAATTTCTCCTTAAATATAACTTGGAAAGTGGATATGTGCATGTGGAAAGAGACGTTTATCTGGAATTGTTGAGACAATTTGAGGTTTGGGAAGCAGTAATGGGTAGTGTAACACTGGAATGTAAGTCTGTAGTTGTATATGGATTTGTGGATGGTGAGGTTTATAAATCGATGGGTGGAATAGATCAAGATATCGCGTTCACAACACAGATGGGTACAAAATAAGTGAGTGAAATCCAAGATGGTCAATGGCAGCCATCTTGGATTACATACTACCTCAATGAAAATCAATACCAATGGCTGTCTAACTGATGTGAAGCACCCTCTCGAGTTTGAAGTCGATTGGTCGAATTGTTCTCGAGATATCACATTCACAAGATCCGAGACGGATGGAGTTCAATATGGTCAATGGCAGCCATATTGGATTACGTACCTCAGTGAAAATCAATACCAATGGCCGTCTAATTGATATGAGGCACATTCTCAAGTTTGAAGTCGATTGGTCGAACTGTTCTCGAGATATCGCGTTCACAAGATGTGGGATGGCCAGAATCCAATATGGTCAATGGCAGCCATCTTGGATTACGTACCTCAGTGAAAACCAATACCAATGGCCGTCTAACTGATGTGAAAAACCTTCCCAAGTTTTAAGTCGATTGGTTGATTTGTTCTGGAGATATCGCATTCACAAGATGTGGAACGGAGTGAATCCAATATGGTCCATGGCAGCCATCTTGGATTACGTACCTCGGTGAAAATCAATACCAATGGCCGTCTAACTGATGCGAAGCACATTCTCAAGTTTGAAGTCGATTGGTCGAACTGTTCTCGAGATATCGCGTTCACAAGATATGGGATGGACAAAATCCAATATGGTCAATGGCAGCCATCTTGGATTACGTACGTCAGTGAAAATCAATACCAATGGCCGTCTGACGGATGTTAAGAACCTTCCCAAGTTTGAAGTCGATTGGTTAAATTGTTCTTGAGATATCGCGTTCACAAGATCTGGGATGGATGGAATCCAATATGGTCGATGGCAGCCATCTTGGATTACGTACCTCAGAGACAATCAATACCAATGGCCGTCTAACTAATGTGAAGCACCTTCTCAAGTTTGAAGTCGATTGGTCGAATTGTTCTCAAGATATCGCGTTCACAAGATGTGGGACGAACAGAATTGAATATGGTCGATGGCGGCCATCTTGGATTACGTACCTCAGTGAAAATCAATACCAATGGCCGTCTAACTGATGTGAAGCACCTTCTCAAGTTTGAAGTCGATTGGTCGAATTGTTCTCAAGATATCGCGTTCACAAGATGTGGGACGGACGGATGGACGGAGGGAAGGACGGACGGCTAGCATTTCCAAGTCCTCCCACCACTTCGTGGCGGAGGACAACAAGCGGACCAAAAGGGAGATTTTTATTTCATTTAGTGGGGGGAATGGGTCCGTTGACGGGCCCAAATAGAACCTAGCGGAATCCCTGGGTATGGTACATGCAAATCTCTTGGTTTTTATACTTCATTAGATGAAAACTTTAGCTGAAGACGCGCTGAATAAAATGAGTTTTATTGAATTTGGATATTGGATAGATGAAATTTTTTGGTCAAAAATAACCCCTGCTTATAGTATAATATATTGACCATTTTAAAACACACCAACAACATCCTGTGCATGGTGGTGGTTGAAATATTTGAGAACTCAATACCAATGGGTGAATCGGTGGTAATTTTTTTGGAAAAGTCAATTTCACCATTGTGAAACTCAATTTTGAGTAATATTGAGTTTTCGGTGGTAAAATTTTTGACTTGTATGAATCCCTGAATGGCCACCAAGTTTACAACCGATTGGGTCCAGATTAAATAGGCTTATGATTGACTATCCAGCAATCCTGCATACCAAATTGGAAGTCTCTAGAAGCAACGGTTTGGCTTCTAGACCGGTCACAAGAATTGTTGAAGAATTTTTCTTGACGTTGCCATGGAAACCACAAAATTCATCACAAATTACCCAAATTCGATAGGCTTGTGGCTGATCACCCAACAATCCTGTATACAAAATTTGAAGTCTCTAGAAGCAACGGTTTGGCTTCTAGACCGGTCACAAGAATTGTTGACGACGGACGACCAGACGACCGGACGACCGTAATAGGCTGAGGGGTAAAAAGTTGCCTGACATTTTCATGTTTGTCAGGACAAAAGTTGTTGTCATACAAACTTGACGTTGTTTTGCTTCATTAACTATTTCTGAGATTTCCTGAACCAGTCACAAATGAATTTCTCAAGCCACCTTTGCGTTTTACTTTTGGTTTATCTCTCACATATCAACGTCCAGAGCTGTAATCATACCATGGTTGATTTTTCTTAAAATTTGCCTTAATGCCACGCTAGATGGTGGTGATGCAGGCAGAGCTTTTGGGGCTTTGTCTGCACTAATGGGCAGTATTTCCGATCTTTCTAATTCCCCTTGGTCGCGGACTTTTTTTTACGTAAAGTCAAAGTTTTACAGGCCTGCCATTGCGTCGACTGAACTAGAGGTTTCCCTTGAACAGGTCATCTCAAATGGGATATAATATCCCAATTGAGATATTCCCCCATATCCCAAATGGGATATCTGATGAAAGTATTGTCCACAATTGGCAAATCCAGACATCCTCGGACAGGGTCTGGAAATGGACATGTTCATCATGAAATAAACTAAGCAACATGCCTCATGTCGTACCCAAAACCACACTCAATTTTGTTGACATCAGACAAAGTACTTTTATCAAGTTATCCAGTAGTGATTATTAATATATATTACGATTTAGAATGAATCAATTCATAGCCACCTTTCTCTAAAAATATAATGGCCAACAACAACAACACCGCATACAGGGCTCGTTTTTCGTCAAATTTAACCAGAATCCAAATGGATTCCCGTAATTTAGTCACACGGGAATCCAATTTTATCGTCGTGGATTACAAGAATGCCAATAATGTGAGTGAGCTGATAAACATGTTGAATTATATCAATACTCTGAGTTTTCTTTTATTTCAATTTGAAAACCTGAAGAAATGTCAATAAAATGCTTGAACAATATATAGTAAACTTCTAACTTTCAGCTCATTGTGACTTTCAGAATTATTGAATACAAACAGACAGACATTATACGTGATCATTAAAATTTAGAACCAGCATGGAGTCCGGAAAATGTGCGTGGAAATTTCACATGAATTGTAATTACTTCACCGTAAACGCAATAAAAGGCAAACAAATTCATATCTACACATGGGAAGAGATCTTGTGATTATTTTGATTGATATGGACAGTGACGGCATCAGTAATGAAATGGCATGAAATGTTTTTTTCAGTCCACCTGTCACATGTGACCGGTAAGGTTTTTTTCTACCTGTCCCACCCAAAACTTACTTGTACACGAATTTTGTCAAAATTTCTATATATGCTGATCGATTTATGTTTAAACGATGGCGTTTGATAAGAAAACTATCCATTGTTGTCCTGAGGATTTTATTTTTAATGCCCACCCGCAAACTTTCTTGAGTTTCAAACTGTTTTTATTACCTCATGTAGTAAGAAGACAGAATGACAAATAATTAATTAATTAATTTTGATAATTGCTAGGCAAATGATAAATAATTACTTTCACTGGCCAAATGATAAATAATTATAATTTATACCTATTAAAAATACGAAGCTGCGCATCAGAAAACCCCTCGGCTCTGGGCGCCAGCCATTCATAATGTATTCAATCTGAAGCAAGACTTCAGGAACACCAAGCAGTCAAGTGACAAATATACAGATTATGAAAAAATTTGCCATTAGAAATGGCCTCTAAGGTTTATGTCCAATCAGAGAAGTCGGTATTCATTACATAAGTCTGTTGATGCATCGATGATGTCTACCAAATTTTGTCATAGAGCATTTGAAAATTATCAGAGATAGAGATCATTAATGATTTCGCATAAATTAAAGATGGCCGCCCATCCTTCCCACCACTCAGAGAAACTGATGTGGTTATTCATTGCAAGTGTCTTGATACATGGATGCTGTATACCACGTTTCATATAGAACACTGAAATGGTATCAAAGATATACATCAAAGATTTTGCATAAATTAAAGATGGCCACCAAGGTTTCCGCCCAATCAGAAACACCAGAACTGCCATTTATCGTAAGTCTATTGATGCATCGATGATATATGCCAAATTTTACATCGAGCACTCGAACGGTATCAGAGATAGAGATCATTAATGATTTCGCATAAATTAAAGATGGCCGCCCATCCTTCCTGCCACTCAGAGGAACTGATGTGGTTATACATTGCAGGTCTCTTGATACATCGATGCTGTATACCAAGTTTCGTATAGAACACTTGAATGGTATCAAAGATATATATCATTAAAGATTTTGCATAAATTAAAGATGGCCGCCAAGGTTTCCACCGAATCAGGGAAACTGGTTTGGTCATTCCTTTGAAGTTTCTTGATGCATCGATGATCTATACCAAGTTCACACACGGAACAGTGAAATGGTACCTAAGATACACAAGATTAATGATTTCGCATAAATTAAATATGGCCGCCAAAGTTTCCAACCAATCCGGTCCAGATTCAATAGGGTTCTGGGTCATGAGCATATGGATGTGCAGTGCAAGTTTGGTGTGCCTAGGGTAAGTCGTTCTAAAGATATCTTGGTAACGAGAAAGCTTTGATGGTTTCGCATAAATTAAAGATGGCCACCAAAGTTTCCAACCAATCAGGTCCAGATTCAATAGGGTTCTGCGTCACGCACATACGGATGTGCACTGCAAGTTTGGTGTGCCTAGGGTAAGTCGTTCTGAAGATATCTTGGTAACGAGAAAGGTGTGACGGACGGACGGACGGACGGACAGACGGACAGACGTACATGACGACGACAATACCCTTCGGCCAAATTTTGGCCGAGGGGTAAAAAACCAAAAACACAACAACGAAACAATCTAGCATTCCCCAGTAGCCTATCATTCATTTTCATTTCCAATTTGTTTTTGGAAGTGTCACATTATCAGGCACGATGACGGAAGCACAGATATGTATAAAGTTATTAGCATTTTATGTTCACGGAATATATCGGTGAACGTACGGTGATTGAGAAGCACGACACAAACAACCTCATGTTGTCTGGTTACAGTGTCACCCCTGTCAGGCTATTAGAAAACATTTTCTAGATCAGCTTCACGTTTGTAATGTTTGTAAAACAAGCGTTCTGAGAACCCCAACAGCTCGCCGAAGGTGCAGCAGTATTGAAAGCATACATGTAGAGCAAACAATAACGTCTGGAATAGGTGATGTGGTACAGACAATAATGTCTGGAATAGATTATCTGGTACAGGCAATAACATGTCCCATGTGGGATTACTGGCATATATTAAGTTTATCGCATGTAGGATGGATAGGTTAGTGCCGTCGGATTACTGGTGCATAGGACAGTCCAGTGTGAGATTACTGTTGGATAGGTCAGTCCCATGTGCGATTACTGCTGGATAGGTTGGGTTTTGTCAATAACATGCAGCTTCGCATAAAGATCGAGCCCTTCAGGTTGCACATCACTGGCAATGACAATACATATTGCAATAAAAATTTGACTTCTTTGTCAGTGATGTTGAAGTTGGATTGAAAGATGAACTATATTATAAAACTTGAAATAAAGATTACCTTTTTTTCCAAAAGTAAGCTTATACATGTAATTATGAATACACGTACAATTGAAATTTGGTCTGAGATGTGGGTGTGAAATGCCTGGACAAATATGGTTCGTGCAAAAGCTTTAGGTTAAATCATGATGAGGAATGGGATTCGATACCAAAATTGAAGGAAATGGTGTTCTTCATTAAAGGCGACAAAAAATTCCAAACCACCAGGGGTTATTATTTAATATTGTACTTCTGAAATGAAATAATGTCATTAAACTATTAGTAATTACTATAAAGGAATATATTGTAGTTGATTTGACGTGTTTGTGTATATGTAACAGGTCGATACTTGGTGTAAGAACGCATTGTTGAGGCTTTTGTGCAGCTGAAAAGGGTCACGTCTAGACGCATTGTTGAGCTCAGACAGCCTATTGTAGGCTTTGTCTTGTGCGTTCTTACACCAAGTATAAACCTACAATGTACACTGCATCTCCTACCTAATAGGTTAGTATCACATATAAGAGATATATGCAGCTTCGCAAAAAGATCGAGCCCTTCAGGATGGCACATCATTTGAAGTTGCACATCATTGGCAATGCACATCATTTAAAATAATAAATTTATTAAGAAATATGATTTCTATATTTAGTGATGTTGAGGTTGGATTGAAGGACATTATTATATAACTACCAATAAAGATTACATTTTTTTCAAAAATAAGCCTACACATCCCATTGCATAGATCTGATGAATACATGTTAATGTATAGTTAGGAACAATAGGTCTGCAATTTTGAGCACGTTCTTGGTGTAACTTTGTGAACAAACAAAGCTAATAACAGTGCAATAGTAGGACTAAATCTATCATTTCCAGCATGCAATGGGACACTCGCACTGTGGTAAACCTTCACATTTGTATGCAAATAAAAGAATGCAATGACAACTGTGTCCAATCATACTGTAATGCTCCATAATAATGTGCACGGGTAAAGACTGAGCTCACAAACTGATTCAAACTCACTTTTAATTAATATAGTAAGTTAAACAGGGGTCGAAATGTTTCGAAAAATTTACCTGTCCAGGGCTTCGTGTTTAGCGTGAGTGATAGCTCACCTGCACGCAAACACTCACGTAAATTCGTGTCACGAGAGTGATTTTAGCTCACGTAAACTGTCACATTTTATATTGTATTATATTGCAATCACTCGCCTGACTTTTAAATACCCTCCCCTAAATATTTTGATGTGAGCTATTTTTAGCTCGCGCACTAATTCTAAACACGAAGCCCTGCCTGTCTAGGGTGACAGGTAAATATAATTTCTACCCGTCTCCACAAAAGACTACCTGAACAGAACACGCCATCGTTGAAAATGACCTGCAATGTCGAATTACAATGGCAAAGTTGTTAACTAAGCCTATGGGCCTAGATTGGGCCTTTGGATTATGGACCTTTGGAAACTCTTCATGGACGACGGCTGCCTAATGAACGACGGATCTGACGCATTTATTTAGAATTACTATAATTTAGATCATTATGTGTTTCCATGCAATAACTAGCATCTTCTTTGAAGTGACATGACCAAATTTAAAGACTGAACATCAAAAAGAAATATTTGGCTACCTGTCACCAGAGACAGGTACTTTATTTTTCTACCTGTCTCTTGCAAAAAATACCTGTCTGGGACAGGTAGACAGGTGTAAATTTCGACCCCTGAGTTAAATGTGTGGACACAGATATGGTTGTGCAAAAGCTTCAGGGTCAAGAAAATGGCGTCCTTCATTTAAGGCGACACGAAATTAAAAACTAACGGGGTTCGGTACTGCGTGATTCCCCCGCCAGTTATTTTGATATTGTACTTCTGAAATAAAATAATGTCAAAAACTATTAGTAAATACTATAAAGGAATATACTGTATGTGATTTGGTATGTATGACTGTATATACAATGTACACTACATCTCATGCCTAATAAGAAGTCAAAATTATTCTAAGTCCAGCCTAAACAACAAAGATCAACCCAGAAAACTTTCTAAGTCCAGCCTAAACATAAAAACCTAACCGGACACCGACACTTTCCCCCTCTCTCTCCAAATACCTCGCCTACTTCGTATACGGCGAGCTAAAAACTAAATGATATGGCAACATTGGAAATCTTTGGCAGTAGACAAAGAATGGAATTTGTTTCAGTAAACCTTGCACATTTTCCTTCGTCAGTTTTTCTGCCGCAATGCGTACAGTTTGACAGGCACCCGTCGTTAACCTTCTTTTACTCGTTTGTCTAACATCTGAGCGTGGGTTCCCGATCTGTTCACCGTGACCATTGACCTGAAGAATATCCGTGACTTGAAATATACCTCGGCGACTGGCGATCTCCAATGGCCTCTCCAGCGGTGCAAGGAAATATGGAGCGTCGAGGTCTAATCGAATGTCGACGCTTGCCGAAGCAAAACAAGGCTAAATTTATTTTTAGCTCTAAAGCAGGGCATGCTCTCAGCAAAAGTTTTGACATCGATTAACAACAACAACAAGTTTTTCTCGCTTCGGGCGCTAGTAAAGATCAACGCCTATGAATCCCTGCAATGTTTCATCTGTTGCAAGCGACAGGTAGAATTTTTTCCTACCCGTCACTGGTAAATTGGACACGTGAACATTTCGCGCCCTGTCAAGTCCGATAATTTGGTGGATAGTGCGCTTGGAGCGAGTTTTGGACTTCCTGTTTCGCTGATCGTCATTTTCAAGAGGATTAAAAGTATACAATTATTTTTAATTTGACCTTATGTTACGGGAATCCACTTGGATTCGCGTATGGCGAATTTACGGGAATAATAAGAGAATCGGATTCCCGGATTCCCGTCGAAAACGAGCCCTGGCATACTATAACCTGGACATAAGCGGAAAGTGCTCAGGAGACAAATATGGGACATTTGTAGAGTTTGTGATTTGGATCTTTTAGAAGCTCATTTCACTTCGTGTAAATGCATATACTACTTGGTGTTCATACTCCATGTACCTGGTAAATACGGATACATTTATTGTCATATATTCCATTTGGCATATAAAAAAATACCCCATTTAGGATATCATATCCCATTTGAGATATTATCCATGACCTGTTCAATGTACACCTCATTCCGTGTGACCGACACACTTCACCCGACGGCCTATAAATACTTTCAACTGCCTGACAAGCAGCCGAGATGTAAATGCTCATAGACACACAAGGTAAATGTAGGAGGATGACGTCGATAATTCAGACCAATCAAAATGTAGGTCACGAGGAATGCCCTTTCAACTCTCCATTCCCCAACAACAACAACATCAAGCATGGCGAGTTGACTTTCGTTGAAATTTGCACATGAATTTGTGGAATAAAACTAAGAATAAGATGAAGCAGTTACCTTTATAAGCGATCTCATAGCAGGTTTTATATTCTCTAGTGATTCAGCGCTGATAAACTCTGTCGGACAATCGTCCGGACAGTACTTTTTTTTGCCAGATGTATCCGACAAATCAATGTATATTTCATTCCCTGAAGACACATACCGAAAAAGGTAAATTACGAAAAAAATTCTCTTGAAGCAACTGGGTTGATTGAGCGGATTCCATTTTTTGATTTGTGCGATCCTGAATTTAGATGGAGTCTCGCACAAGAATCCGAATCGCGCAGGACTGTTCTGAAGATGGCAGCTGATTTTGTTGAAGCTGTATAATTTTTTTTTAATTGTGTTGTCGACATTCTGATCAATGCAAGTTTTACCCCCTCATCCGAGTTTAGATGTCTTACAAAGCCAAAAATGGGCACTACTACTACTATTTAATATTTCATAAATGGTGTCTTATGAAAGGTAAGTGGACATAGAATCGAATTATTTTATTGATTATGGTTAACGGGTTCGGCAAATATTGCCCATCAGGCACTTTCCCAACAATCTGGTGAGTGGTTTGGCTCCGCGGCCTTGTTCTCACCATGGAGTTAAATAAGGAGAGCACTCGGTCAGATCAAAGTGTTCAATGTACGATTCCGCCACAGCAGGGATTCGTCGGATTAGCCTGTGTGTATTTGGGAGATTAAAGCAGGTTCGGTCATGTTCGGTAGTTGTCGGGTTCCCGCGCATGCGTCCCATCGACGTCATCAAAGCTATTATAAGTTGAGTGTATTGGAAATGTGAATTGGTACTTAGCCGCCCGCTGTGCACGCCGCCGGGAAGTGTTGAGTTTGACCATGGAGGGAAAGAGAGATCACTTTGACCCAACAGTGATAGGCACATCACTTACATCGTTTCTATTATAAATTATATTAGGATTTTAAATTTTTCCAGCTTGACACTTGCTGAAAACATGTTTCATATGATGAGGTTATATGCGTGTATCATTCCACATTAATTACACATCAAATTTATTCATAGAACAAAACAACATTGTGCGTTAGTTTTCATAATTGGGAGAGTCGTCACATTTACAATCAAGAAAAAAAATCAATTTGCAAATGTTATTAACTGTACCTGAACTGCCAGTTTCACTTTCATCCGTAAAGATGGCTTCAGGTAGGTATGTCCGTGAGAAAGATTATCTTCGTTGTGCTGAAGGTGTTGCTCTTGGTCAGAAAATTTCGTAAATAAGTTGTCGAACATGTATTTTCAGCTCTTATATATCAAAATTTTAGCAGCACACGCTCACCGTATACAATATAGAGGCCATATTCATTTGTAATAGATACAGGATGTGTTTATTATGCTTCCCGTTCTCAAATCCTCTTTTTGCCTCAATAATTGGGTAGAAATTATTTTTACTCACCAGGGAACCATTCCTCGTTTTCGTTAACGAGATTGTTTATTTTAGCATAATATGCTTACTTGATCTCAAGCTTTTTAAGTTAGCATAACCATGGAGTTAAATAAGTCTTATTTAACTCCATGGTATAACGTAATTAGAATAAAATGAACTGTTAATATTCGTCAGCCTATATAATAGCTTTAATACCGATGCCCGTCAAGGACCCCGTAGGGCCAGAAGTGAACTTCAATACACAAGTATTGAAGATCAATTAGCGATTAGCACGCAGGGGGTAAAACGGCCTTGGCGGACTCATTAGTTAATAGCTTTGAGGCAGCGCAAAAGCGAAAAAAGGCCAATCTAGTGTTTACAATATTGCATTTTATCCAAATTCAGGCTTCCGGACCCTAAAATGGTAAAGACTGATATGTACTCTTTTATTTGATCTTGAACGCAAGCACAAAATGTGTCATTTTGAAACGCGGAAATTCTGTTAATTCGGCAGTGAAAATGATGTATTTTCTGTTTGTGGCAAAATTGCCCATGTATTTTAAATGGGGTTTTTGAGAATTTTTCTATCGTTTATATTTTTAGCTAGTCCAACCGGACCCTCATGTGCTATTCGTTTCCACATTCGCTGTACTTATACCAAGTTCCCTGCAAATTTTTGTCTTGTTGAGAAATGCGGAAGTTGTAGAAAAACGATAAAATATACAAAACGACAGTATGATTCCAAAGTCCTGTAACTAAGCTACGAATGGTCATATTCTGATTAATGAAATATGCTCATATTCAGTAGGACTTCAAATTGCCTAATATTTGTGTTGCGCATAATTAATGCATCCTTATTTTTACGTAGAACTACTGCGCATTTTTAATTTCAACTTCCGTTGATGTTTTTCTGCGGCTAATAAGAACCAACGACTCGGTCAGCGGAATCATACATTGAACATCAAACGGACAGATCGTGACTGACGGCCATTCAGAATACAATAGCTCTGCGGGCGACCTCACGGATCAGCGACCCGCGGCTGGCCGAGTGCTCTCTCCTCCTTATTTAACTCCATGTTCTCACGTAGCATAGAAGGCCTCACCGGAGCTAGTGGAAGACAAGAGAGCTTGAGTATCAGTTGTTGTTGCTATGCGGTCAGTTTTCGACACTTCGAAGGTGACCTATCTCACTGTGAAGATAGGGACCACATACATGGTTTACCGGCATCGTTTATTCCTTAGTACAGCAGATTTTAATTAGTGTATCATTAACTCGCATTTATTGTGTCGAAACCGTAACTGCTTAAAGGCCTACCGTATACCGCAAGGCAACGAGACAAGCGCGACGGGAACAGTGCAGCATGAGTTTTGTACTGTAAGGTCATGAAGGCCCATAAAATAATGGTGACAACCATGTGCTAGCAAATTATTCGATAAAATGGACTGTTTTATCAGTTTTAACACTACTACCTTCGACGAGGCTCTTGGTAATTGCCTTGCCAGAGACGCTGCAACACGTGCCGAAAGCATTTTTGTTAGCCTTGTGAAAATGCCACCACTACCCAGCAATATATATGGCGACTACCGGCGAGACCCGTGGAAAGAACACGCAAGCCCCGTAGCAACTATTGGATTGGCTCGTACCTCGCTCGGCTGAAACAAGACAAGTGTCCACCGTCTTTCTTCGGGTTGAAAACTTATCCCCAAGCACACGGTAGGTATCCAAACAGATCTCTACCAGTGCAAACGATCTCTACCATCTGCACAACGATCTCCACCAGCTAATATTACGGGTTTACGAATAGTGGTATGTACCAATTTCAGCTTAATTTGCCAGGAAGACCTGAGTAATAATCGGAATGATATAGCGCAACGTACGCCTAAATGTACGAGGAAATATATTTCGCTCTTGTTTCAAACGTGCGTCCTCTGATTATTTCATAATCAGGGACACCGATCGCCCCATCGACGATTCAGTATCGAGAATGTGATGAAATTTTCCGGTCTTTAATGTCTTGAATTGAAATCCTGATAGAAAGGGGCTACTTTATAACGAAATATTGTCAAATTCCAGTCAAATTTCACATATACGGGTAAAAATAAGCAAGTTTATGTGAAAATATTTGTGCTCAATGTACTTTTTGGAAATTAGAATTACAAAGATCTCTACCAATTCCTGACAACTATCTCTACAGGTTCGGTGCATGGAAAGTGTTGGACAAAAATCTACAAATCAAGTCGTATGAACAGGCCTAGTAGAACCAGAGATGTATTGCGCGGATTTGTCTGATGCCAAGTTGCACACGCACGCACGAAAGATGATCGAGTCAGTTCGGTCTTGTCATTGGGAGCTCGGTAAATTACGTACCGATACACAATGTGACCTTCGTCCGAAGGTTCGAAGTGAGAACGAAGAAATTGGCTTGATATAATGAAGATGATCTCAACACTCTTAACATGAAAGCGTTTTATTTAACATTATTAATGTCCGAGGAGTTACACCATCATATAAGCTGTTATATTTGTAACACTCT
>JAVTVY010037884.1:0-17556 GCA_036873755.1 Hanleya hanleyi | reverse complement strand
GAGAAAATAGTACCTATTGTGGACCAGTTGTTTACACCGGACGACCGATCACCACACCAATTGGCGTGGGCTCGTGCTATCGAACACGCGCTAGATGAACCTTATGAAAGAAAACAACAACATCATGATGATACAGCCGGGGAAAGTACTATATCTATAGAATGCACAGAGGCTAGAGTGACAGTGTCACCTCATGAAGCGACCCACACACATGACGGCGACGACCCAGAACGATGAAGGGTAAGAAGAAAAAGTCCGTAATGAAGCGGACGCGAAAGGGAAAAAAGGAGTCTACAGTGATTAACGAGGTGTTAACCGATTTGTATTACAGCCCTTCCAGTCCAGCCGCGTATAGCGCTGTGGGAGCGCTATCTCGAGCTGCCCATTCTCAAGGCATTAGTCGAACTGAAGTTCGAGACTGGTTAAAAACCCAAGACACCTATAGTTTACACCGAGCAGCCCGACGTCATTTTCGCCGTAACCGAGTGATCGTCGGAGGTATAGACGCGCAATGGCAAGCGGATTTAGTGGACATGAGTCGCTTTGCACCTCACAATGATGGACATCGGTACATATTGACCTGTATCGATATTTTATCCAAGTATGCCTGGGTACTACCCATTCGCACCAAAACAGGAGAGAATCTAATAGCAGCATTTCAGCAGATTTTCAAGACGGGGCGCAAACCTCTTTATTTACAAACAGATGAAGGCACAGAATTTCTCAACCGATCCTTTCAAGCCTTTCTTAAGAAACAGAAGGTATTTTTCTTTCATACGTACAACGAGACGAAAGCTTCTGTGGTGGAACGCTTCAATCGTACCTTCAAAGGCCGAATGTACAAGTATTTTACCGCCCAAAACACCCGACGGTACATCGATGTACTATCTCAACTGGTCCAAGGGTACAATCGCGCCTATCATCGCAGTATCCAGCGAGCTCCCCGTGATGTGACAGAACGCAACGAACATCAAGTGCGTGCTACGCTGTACTCATCCAGTCCATCACTCACGGCACCCCGTTACAAACGTGGAGATGTGGTACGGATCAGTAAAGTGAAAGGTCAATTTGAGAAAGGTTACTTGCCCAACTGGAGTGACGAGCACTTTGTCATCGTTCGCCATAAACCTCGACAGCCACACGTCTATCAACTGGAAGATCTACAAGGAGAGAGACTGCAAGGCACGTTTTACGAGGCAGAATTACAACCCATAGTGAAAACACCGAAAGACTACTACACGGTGGAAAAGATTTTGAAAACGGAACGTCGACGTGGCATTCCCTATCATCTCGTCAAATGGCAAGGATGGCCTCGTTCGTTTAATTCCTGGGTGTCCGGCCGTGACATGAAACGTCTATAAATTCTAACCCCTATCACCACCCGCCTTCAGTGTAGGATTGTACCATGGATAGTACACGTCTACCCTTACTATTACGAACTCGAAAAGCACAAGTGGGTACTCTAGTGTGTGTAGTAGTGGTTCTGGGTACGTTATTTACAGGCGTGTTCTACGATTTGACGACCGTGATATCCTGTTTGAACACCCTGCGTTCCACATCTCCATCATCTACCACTACCACGACGACTACGACGCTGCCTACGCCAGCCAAGACGTCAAGGGTCCGCCACGTATCAACCCAGACACCCACCACACCGCCGTCTACACCGTCTACTCCAGCCATCACTACGTTACCCTTTGCCCGCTACATCGACCTATCCACGACGACGACCACGCCCCGTACTACTACTCCAACTCCACGTCATCCTGCGTCATCCCTGAGAAGCGACGATCCTTCCACCCCATCACCAACACCTAGTACCACCAACACCACCACGCTGCTAAACATATTTGCAGTGGATCCCCGTGAATCACAACGTTTACCACGACAACGGTACCCATTGGACTACGATCCCCGGTGGGATCCCCGACAACAGTGGTGGGCTTCTAACCGTCGAGCGCAAATCACCAAATAAAGAAAAAAAAACTATGGATCCTCGATGGCAGCATCCTTTCACGTGTCTCATTGCTGGACCGACAGGGTCGGGAAAAACACACTTCGTTCAACGTCTCATCCAACATGGGTCAGCCCTCATTTCACCGCCTCTAGCTCGCATCCTGTGGTGTTATGGAGCTTGGCAACCCGCGTACGAGGAACTGGCCCGTGTCCCGGGACTCACCTTAGTGGAAGGCTTACCTCCTGAGGATACACCCCAAGACACCTTGGTGGTGGTGGACGATCTCATGACGGAAACGGACAGTCGAATCACCCGTCTCTTTACCAAAGGCAGCCATCATCGTAGGTTGAGCATCATCTACATCGTACAGAATCTCTTCAGTAAGAACAAAGAGCACAGGAACATTAGTTTGAATGCTCAGTATGTGGTGTTATTCAAAAACCCCAGAGACGCTTCGCAAATTACCCACCTGGCCCAACAGATGTACCCTAAAAACACGGCCTTTGTACGAGAAGCCTTTGAAGATGCTACCCAACCCGCTCACGGGTATCTACTCATTGACTTGAAACAAGACACGCCCTCCACCCTGCGATTGCGTACCCTCATTTTTCCCGGCGAGGTGCAGACGGTGTACACACCCAAATGAGTAAAGAAAGTAAAGAAGATAAAAGAAGAAGACAAGGCACTCTAGCCATCATTCATCATCATGTCTGCACGCGTACGCA
This sequence comes from Hanleya hanleyi, assembly GCA_036873755.1. Taxonomy (NCBI): domain Eukaryota; kingdom Metazoa; phylum Mollusca; class Polyplacophora; order Lepidopleurida; family Hanleyidae; genus Hanleya; species Hanleya hanleyi. The sequence continues at coordinate 14,874 of JAVTVY010037884.1, read as the reverse complement.
AGCACGCGCCGACCCTGCGCGTATTACGCAGCGCGCCACCGGAGGTGGGCCGGGCCCTGGTGCGCGGCGCGGATGCGGACTTGGTACGGTGTTTGTGTGAAGTGGCCCATAATGTGTTAAAAGGCAATGTTCCACTCAGTCCTCTGCAGAAAGGGAAATTGCAACGGCACAAGGCGGGTCTCCGAACGTTGGTGAAGAAAACGGCGAGTGTCAAGAAAAAGAAACAGGTGTTACAGCGAGGTGGATTTCTCGGCGCACTCCTGGCCCCCTTAGCCGCTACTGTACTGGGCCCATTATTAGGCTCCATCTTGGGACGCTAACATGGAACATACGAAAAAAATGATGCTGGTCGAACCTCGACTGTTACAGAGTCTGCAATCCCCCTATCCCGTACCGGCCACAGTGCAACAACTCCAGTCTCTGGATGAAGAGATGAATAGTATACTCCAACGTCGACTCCCCGATCACGAGAAAATTCAACTCTACCATCATACGCTGAACCGGTACCAGACGTTTATGGATCAATATAGAGGAGGGAGTAGTACGCTACCTACCACCACCACAACGCCCACAACACTCCCATCCCCATCACCACCACCACCACCACCGTCATCCTCTGCCTCACCTGAGCTGGAACAGGAAGTGTTGGCCAGTGTGCCTAAAGCCTTCAAGACCAAGGCGCGTTTATTGTTGGACCGGGTGAAACAGAATGCCGATATGGGTTGGAACGCGGAAGGAAAACTGTTGATTCGAAACCAAGTGGTGCCGGGGTCTCATATGACCGATTTGATCAACGATATGGTCCGTTCTCGCAAACACTCTAATCCACCGGGCTGGGAAGCCTTTGCTCAGGGGTTAAAAGACACACACACCCCTCAAGAATTGGTAGGAAATCGTGAACGCTGGAAGTGGATGCAAGCACCCTCTCGACGTTTCCCCCATACCTGGGAACGTGAATGGCAACCGCACACGCCACCCAAAACACCCTCACGGCGGGCACCTACTTCGTCACCTCTTTTACCACGCCATCCCCTGCAAACCCCCAGAGCTAAGTCACCGCGACGGTCACGACGCCGAGGTCAGGCGCCCAAGGCCTGGGAACCCTACTAAGGGTGGGTGACCCCTATAAAAACCCGGTGCAGAAGCCAGAACAACTCAGTCGTCGTCATGTTTTACCTGACGTTGCCCAGTAATAGCTCACTCGACGTGTTTCCTGACAACACCTTGACCAAGTATGTCACTCAATTACCCCAACCGTTACATTTACCGGGACGATGGGAATGTGGACTGGTGGATATTCAATACCCTTACTCATGGTACAACGTACAAGACCAAGAAATGTGGTACGAAGTGACCTACGAAGATAAAACCTACAGAATGACTCTTCCCCAAGGTCAATATGATACGCCCCAGAAGTTCACTCAGGCTCTGATGACCTTGTTGGAGTACAAGGCTCTAAAGGCGAGCACGGATGATGCAACACGCCTGATAGCCTATCGCTTCAAGAAAAACGTGTTCTTCGATGTCAACGTACACAACGACAAGAGCTCTATCATGCTGAGCCCTAACGTGGAAGTGAAACTCAGTCGTACACTACAGCAAATGTTAAGACTGCATGAGCGCATCTACACGGGTCCCACCATTGACAACGGTACCCATTTGATGGATATGAAAGTAGGTATGTACGGACTGTACGTCTACTCGGACGCAGTGGACAGCCATATTGTGGGTGATGTGAACACACCTCTGTTACGGGTGGTGCCCATTAGCAAGACGTATGGCGATCAAGTCACCGAGAGTTTCAACCATATAATGTACCTGCCCGTACGACATACCGATATCAACACGATCACGGTGGATATAAGAGATGACACGGGACGTCCGATCCCATTCGAACGAGGAAAAGTGGTGCTGACACTTGCTTTCCGACAAGCCCGCTCTCCTCACTTCGTATAATGTACGTGCCTTACCAGTGCCATACGCCCAGCTATGCTGACTACTACAAGAAACAAACGGGAGGAGGCTTGCCCATCTTTAGCGGTGCACGCATGCAACGAGGTCACGGATTGGGAAACATACTGGGCAGCATTGTGAAAACGTTTTTACCCTTGGTGACACGGGGTGTGAAAGCGGTGGGGAAACAAGCGGTACGCAGTGGATTGCGCGTGGCCGGTGATGTGATGGAAGGCACAGCACCCCGACAAGCCTTCAAACGACGGGCTAAAGAAGCGGGCGGCGTCTTGATCGCCAAAGCCCTTAAAAGACAAAGACCGACACACCCAAGATTCATTCAACGTCCAACACACCGACGACGCACACCCCAGAGGAGGAGGAGGACTCAAACCAGGACGAAGAATAAGAACAAGAAGAGAAGTAGTAGTAGGAGAGACATCTTCGCATAATGGCATTCATTCACTCCGAGTCGTGTCCGTCTACCAACAGTGAATTGGATTTGTGGACTATTCCACCCACCCAAACCAGTGTAGCCGAAGGACGTTGGGTAGAACATCGATCCCTGGCTAGCCTGACGGGAATGGGCCCCGTGGAATTTACCATTGAAAACAAAGATACGGCCTACCTGGATTTAGCTCACACCTACTTGTACGTGAAAGCCAAAATAATGAACAACGACGATACGGCCATAGCGGACGATGCAGTAGTAGGCCCGGTGAATCTTTGGCTGCACTCCTTGTTCCAACAGGTGGATATAGGTCTGAACGATAAACTCATCAGTACGTCCACCAATACGTACCCGTACCGAGCCTACATGGAGACGCTGTTGTCGTACGGTGAAGATGCCAAAAAAACACACTTACAAGCTGAGCTGTACTTCAAGGATGCACCCGGAAACATGAACACCTTGCTCGGTGCCAATGGTGGGTTCACCGACCGCCAAAGAATGGCAGCCAACAGCAAGTCCGTCGATATGATGGGACGACTGCACGCCGATCTGTTCCTGCAAGACCGCTACATGGTGAACGGTGTATCCATCAAGATCAAGTTGATCCGTTCCTTACCCGCGTTCGCCTTAATGGCCGGTGGAGAGGGAGGTGTCGACTACAAGATCGTCATTGAAGATGCAGCCCTGTTTGTCCGTACGGTAGATTTGCAACAGGGCGTGTTGCTGAGTCACATGGAAGCCTTATCGAAAAAACCAGCCCAGTACCCCATCCGACGCGTACAGACCAAGGTGTTCTCTGTGCCAACAGGTACGATGATGGCCAACCGTGAAAATTTATTTCTAGGGGATCTGCCTAAACGTCTTACCTTGGCGTGTGTGACCAACACCACTTTCAATGGAAATTGGGCTGAGAATCCGTTCAACTTTCAACATTTCAACATCAACTTTGTGGCACTGCACGTGGCCGGCCATCAAATTCCAGCCCGTCCATTACAACCGGACTTTAAAAACCAAAACTATGTGCGGACCTACCTGAACCTGTTTACAGCCACAAGACAAAACAACCAGGACGAAGGCAATACCATCAGTCGACAAGACTTTAGCCATGGGTACACATTGTTCGCCTTTGACCTCACCCCCACCTTGGAACACGATCATCAACTGGCTTTGCTCAAGAAAGAAACCTACGGTTGGAACTGCGTTTCGCCACCCCTCTAGTCAACACCATTAACGTGATTTGCTACGCCGAGTTTGATAACGTCATCAGCGTGGATCAGCAAAGAAACGTGCTGTGTGACTACGCCAGCTAAGAGTCATGGATACAGAGCAGCTGATGAGCATATTCCAGCGAGATGCGAAGATCCCCTTTCGAGGTGTGTTTCCACGCAATGTGTTTCCCACCCACTCCACCACCCCAGCAGCCTACATCCTGAATACAGACACGAGGAGTCGACCCGGTGAACATTGGATAGCTGTGTACGTGGACACCCTAGGCCAAGACGAATACTTTGATTCCTACGGACTTGCACCCCTACATGCCGATTTGGTGAAATTCATGGACGTCTCTACTACAGAGTGGCGTTGGAATACTCAAAGATTACAAGGACCCTTGAGTAGTGTGTGCGGACAGTACTGTGTCTTTTATCTCACTCACCGGAGTAGAGGACATTCTATGCCCACCATTGTACATATGTTTGATGATTATTGTCAAGCCGAAGACCGTGATGTCCTCGTCTATGACTGGACGGCCTCTCGTTTTAATGTGCATGCTCCATTTCTCTGGTTAACTTAAAAATGTACTGCGCGCGCGCGCAGGCCACTTGTTTATTATTATCACGTTATATTGTTATGACGTTGTTGTTCTGACGTTCATTGATGTTGTTGAATAAATTGATGAAAAAACACAAAAAATGTTTTGACTTTCTTTTTTATTTAAGTCAACAAGAAAGGATTAGACTATATACAAATAGAATACAGGATACAAATAGTAGGGGTATGTACACATAGAATAGTAGTGGTATGTATAAGGTACAAAAAAAGTTTTGTCAGGAGTAGGATTCGAACCTACGACAGCAATCGCCGACCAGCACTTACTACTGGCGCCTTAGACCACTCGGCCATCCTGACTTTTACAGTTTTATAACTCGTGTATCAACAGTTATAGTTCCACATTGTTTTTTACAAGTCCAAGTAAGTGGTGCTCACACCGTCGGCCAACACTTTTCGTTTGGGATAAAAGAAAGTAAAGGCGTCTCGTTGCTGGATATAGGTGCGCATCTGGTGGTCGACGACCCGGAATCCTCTGTTAGTGCCACTGGCACTGGCCTGGCTTTGCAACACGCCCAGGTAGAGAGCTTTGTCGATGGCAGGGTCACGTCGGTTGACGCCTTTACAACTAAACTTATTTTCCTCTCCTCCGTCTCCTCCGTAACAGTAATACGTCTTGGAGGAGAGCGCAATCATAGCATCCCCACTCCACTCCAGCTTGAACAGGCCCGGCGTACGCTTATCGTACTGGTAATGGTCACGTCGAGGTAGCCACTGGTCCCGTGGGCCCGTAACTCCGGTTTCACCAGGGACTCCCAATCCGCATTAGAGACGGCCATGTAGGCTGAGTCGGTATCCATCTCCATGAGTTGCCAGTCTGAGGGATTAAAATAGACACCCATGAAGTCATAGAGAAACTGCAGCATCCTCAGCTTGGCCACCTGATAGACCATACATCCAATCTGCAGGGGTAAGTTGTACCGGATAGTCTTCTTGGCTGAAGTGACTTCATAGGTGTCGTCATCGATGACCTCCACGGATCGAAACAGAGGAGAATTCACTTTTTTGCGGGCTTGGGCAGTAGTACCAATGTTCACGTTGACGTGCTTATCCTGGTTCGTTACCGTTTTTCCGTAATAACCATTGCCAGTGAGCTTCCAAGATTCAGCGATGATGGCCTGACTCGGGTATTCATCACCTTGACGACGGGCCGACGTCACGAGGTCGGCATTCTCCGCAAAACAAGCCTCGGGTACGTACTGTATCACTTGATATATTTGAGTAATTTCCAAACCGTGGTTCATGTACCACTGCAGTAAGGGCGTGCCCAGCAAGATTTTCTCGGCCCACATACTACCAATCAACATCCGTCGAGGTTGAGGCAAACACTCGTGCTGCTCTGCATAGGTCCTCATGGTGTCCCCAATATCAGCCCGACCCACCAGCGTGTTCTTAAAGATGGGAGGGCACTGGGCGAAGAGAGGCTTGAGAGTGTCGGGAACATGCAAATCGCATTCCACAAAGCCGTAGAGGTCCCCCGAACGAATGGCGTCCAACATCTGTGGCAGACTCAGCAGTCGCCGACGACTCAAGGGGTACTCACGCTCTTTTAGGAAACGTCGTAAATGGGGCAGGGCCTGGCACATCGTGTGAAATTCACACTCCCACATTTCAATCAGATGGTATCCTCTCTCTTTCACATAATCACCGTTCGTCACCACTTCTTCGCGTAATTCTTGCGGTGTTTTTCCACGTCGCTCGTTGAAGCGTCCAGCGCTGAAATGGCATTCGTGGCCGTGCCAGTAACAGCCATAAAACTGGAAAACGGTCGGTGTTCCTTGTACAAGGGCAAACCCATCGACGGGGAGTCGGCGATCTCCTATACGCTTCTCTGTGGCGTTGGTCTGGTGTCGTATATAAATTCCCCGTCGATAGGCTTCCCAGTCCAACCACTGGTCGGCGAGATGTTTGTACGGCGTACGTTGAGGTGTGAAATGTTGACCGTCTGCCCACCAACGTGTATAATGCCCGCTGGGCATGGGTTGGGCGAGCGACCACAGGTAGAGGGCATTGGCGTCAAATCCAATGATTTTGGCACAGGGTTTCCCACTGGGCAGAGTCGTGACATCCTTCTCATGGTAGCGGTGAAAAATAAGGCTAGGTCCGCCCACAATGTTCTGCTTTAGACAATCATGCATGTCTGCATCTTTTTGCTGTATCAGCGAGAAGTACGTAGCACACTGTTGAAAAAGATGGCGAAGCGCCAGACCCGGTAAACTCAAGCACTCCTTGAAGATGTCGACGTGCATTTGGCGACGAAAGAGTTGCACCATTTTCTCGGACGCTTCCAGGAAAGGAACCACATCTAGGTTATTATACCATATCAGGAAATCTCGCAAGGTGTGCATATGTTCATCGTTCCATACCTGCTGTAGTTCCCGGTACGTGTCTTCCGGACATTCCACTTGCTTCAAATCATCAAAGAAGGCGCGCCGGGGTGGCAACTGTGTTTCCTGCAAACGGTCGAGCGATGATATATACGTGTAAGGGAACCTCCCTTTGGTTTGTGCACAGTTATAGGCCTTGACCCACTGATCATAGCTACAATTAGGAGCTAAATAGTTCCGTACATCCAGGAAATGCAGTGATGTGGTAGTGAGGGCCATATGATTATTGATCTTCTTGATCACGGACTTGAGGGTATTCGCCTGGGCCAAGTAAGGGTAGAGAAATTCTTTCACCATGTTCAAATCATAGCGTCCCGAGTTGAAGCCGAGCACCGGTAACTGGCCTAGGTATTGTAGGAACCGTAACTTCAATTTCTCCGCATACGGTTTCGGTAAAGGCACATCCTGCGACTGCAGAGGCTGCGACTGCAGGGACTCGGACTCGGACTCGGACTCTTCATCATCGCTGAACGCTACACCCGGTATAGGAATGCGGTCGTCCAGTTGGTCCAGTACGTCCTGAAACTTGGCCACCAACAATTCCGTACTAGCCGCACTGACTTGCTCTAAATACTCCATCATGCGGGTAATCAACTCATGGGAGTCCCCCGTGGACACGAAACACACCGGAGCAGCGTCATAGCCGCGTACGTTGCTGGAAATACTGACACTCAGAGGAATATGGCGCTGCGTCCACTGCGTTTTTGCTGAAAACATGTCCATGGGCTCCAACAGGGCCTCGAAATCGTAACACGCCCGGTAGGGAAAATAACGGTCCTCTTCCGGTATCATCACACCCTCATCGGACAGTTCCTGGAAAATAGTAGGCGTATTATGATACACTCCACCCGGATATACTCGCTTGACACCGTTGTCACAGATTTTCTCGTGGCGATGTAAGTCGGTGGAGCGATGAAACACACGATGGCATTGGGCACAACTGAAAGACTGAGCGTACTGGCTCATATTGGAGATCAGCGAAAAATGACTCACGCCATTGTCGTCGAACACATTGACTTTCATCGTAGCAGCATACCGTTCTGTTGATCGCCGAATCAATTCAGCCACAAATGTATCCTCCTCGCATCGTAATCGATAGACAAAGATATTAATGTCGAACAGTGTTTCCACGTCATCCAAATTCTTGAACGGTACTCCACGGAAGTGCCGCTTATCCAAGTCTTGCTGCTGTAAATACTGTTCCCAATAGCCATCGGCCACTGTGTCACAAGCCTTGGGGTTACACTCGTCCACATGCACGGCCAAACACCGAAACAGACATTTCCGGTCTTTGTAGGGCCCCTTAATCCCTGCTGTTAATGCATACAGGCCGGGTCGATGAAGCAACCACGGGGGAAGTAGTACAGGAGCACCGATAGGATGATCTCTGATTTTCGTGACGAAAAATGTGACGTTGGTCACCATTTCCACAAGCCATTGGGTATTGGGGCGTTGCATCCGGGCCCATTCCAATGGATCCAACGTAGTCAATTGGTCGATGAGTGGCTCCAGAGAAATCGCATCCGTCACCGTGAACGGCTGATCAAACACATAGGTATTATTGCTGGGATAATAATACCGCAGCTGGTCCGTCTCCTTGTGCCGTAAAATGTACCCGAATGTGATATTCAACTTGAACGCTGTCACCTGATCTTTGAAAATGTTCTCGGCATAGGTAGACAGATACGTGAGGTCCTGCAGTCGGTAGTTATACAAGTCCAATAGACGACGGTGACGGTGAAAACAATGGCGTATGGTAGCCCAGTGACGTTGATAAATGTCCCTGACACGCTCATCTTCAGGCAAGACTTCAACCGGAGGTACTGCTGGGTCCCAGGGAAAATCTTCTCCACGTCTCATGCTTTTCGTCTCATACAAGCGGATAGGCAAGCAGGCTGGATGACTGGCTAAAGGTGAAGCAAGCAGGCAGGCGGATCAGGTCAGGTAAGTCAAAGTGCTCCGCAAGGTAGTGCAATGAATACACCCCTTTCCCTAAAAATCGACTCCTTTTATACGTTTTTCTACAATCCGCAATCTTGTACCCATCACCCACCACCCACACGTGGCCGCCATCTTGTACCCATCACCCACCACCCACATGCCGCCATCTTGTACCCATCACCCACCACCCACACGCCGCCATCTTGTACCCATCACCCACCACCCACACGCCGCCGCCATCTTGTACCCATCACCCACCACCCACATATTGCCGCCATCTTGTACCCATCACCCACCACCCACACGCCGCCGCCATCTTGTACCCATCACCCACCACCCACACGCCGCCGCCATCTTGTACCCATCACCCACCACCCACACGCCGCCATCTTGTACCCATCACCCACCACCCACACGCCGCCATCTTGTACCCATCACCCACCACCCACAGGCCGCCATCTTGTACCCATCACCCACCACCCACAGGCCGCCATCTTGTACCCATCACCCACCACCCACACGCATGCGCACACTCCCAATTGTGACGTCACCAAAGGTTCTGCGCATGCGCAGTGACGCGCTATTAACTCCATTTACGCCTTGTATACTACTCACATATAAGATTTCTGGGTGATCGGGAGCAACAAACACAGTAGGTGTAATTTGACCATACCCAGATAATACCCATTTAGCGCTGTCTCGGAGGGTATGGCATCTCCACTTTGAACGCCCAAAAATGGGTCAGACAGGTAGATAACTGTATTAGAAAGATATCTAGACCACTCTAAAAGTGGCGCAAATAAGATTTCTGGGTGATCGAGAGCAACAAACACAGTAGGTGTAATTTGACCATACCAAGATAATACCCATTTAGCGCTGTCTCGGAGGGTATGGCATCTCCACTTTGAACGCCCAAAAATGGGTCAGCCAGGTAGATAAATGTATTAGAAAGATATCTAGACCACTCTAAAAGTGGCGCAAATAAGATTTCTGGGTGATCGGGAGCAACAAACACAGTAGGTGTAATTTGACCATACCCAGATAACACTCATTTAGCGCTGTCTCGGAGGGTATGAGATCTCCACTTTAAATGCCCAAAAATGGGTCAGACAGGTAGATAAATGTATTAGGAAGATATCTAGACCACTCTAAAAGTGGCGCAAATAAGATCTCTGGGTGATCGGGAGCAACAAACACAGTAGGTGTAAATTGCCCAAACCCAGATAATACCCATTTAGCGCTGTCTCGGAGGGTATGGCATCTCCACTTTAAACGCCCAAAAATGGGTCAGACAGGTTGATAAATGTATTAGGAAGATACCTAGACAACTCTAAAAGTGGCGCAAATAAGATTTCTGGGTGATCGGAGGCAACAAACACAGTAGTTGTAAATTGACCATACCCAGATAATACCCATTTAGCGCTGTCTCGGAGGGTATGGTATCTCCACTTTAAACGCCCAAAAATGGGTCACAAAGATAGAAAAATGTATTAGAAAGATATCTAGACCACTGTAAAAGTGGCGCAAATACGATTTCTGGGTGATCGGGAGCAACAAACACAGCAGGTGTAAATTGACTAAACCCAGATAATACCCATTTAGCGCTGTCTCGGAGGGTATGGCATCTCCACTTTAAACGCCCAAAAATGGGTCACAAAGATAGACAAATGTATTAGAAAGATATCTAGACCACTCTAAAAGTGGCGCAAATAAGATTTCTGGGTGATCGGGAGCAACAAACACAGTAGGTGTAATTTGACCATACCCAGATAATACCCATTTAGCGCTGTCTCGGAGGGTATGGCATCTCCACTTTAAACGCCCAAAAATGGGTCAGACAAGTAGATAAATGTATTAGGAAGATACCTAGACCACTCTCAAAGTGGCGCAAATAAGATTTCTGGGTGATCGGGAGCAACAAACACAGTAGGTGTAAATTGACCATACCCAGTAATACCCATTTAGCGCTGTCTCAGAGGGTATGGCATCTCCACTTTAAACGCCCAAAAATGGGTCACAAAGATAGATAAATGTATTAGGAAGATATCTAGATCACTCTAAAAGTGGCGCAAATAAGATCTCTGGGTGACCGGGAGCAACAAACACCGCAGGTGTAAATTGACCATACCCAGATAACACTCATTTGGCGCTCTCTCCGAGGGTATGGCATCTCCACTTTAAACGCCCAAAAATGGATCAGACAGGTCGATAAATGTATTAGGAAGATATCTAGACCACTCTTAGTGGCGCAAATAAGATTTCTGGGTAATCTGGAGCAACAAACACAGTAGGTGTAAATTGACCAAACCCAGATAATACACATTTAGCGCTGTCTCGGAGGGTATGGCATCTCCACTTCAAACGCCCAAAAATGGGTCACAAAGATAGATAAATGTATTAGGAAGATATATAGACCGCTCTAAAAGTGGCGCAAATAAGATTCCTGGGTGATCGAGAGCAACAAACACAGTAGGTGTAAATTGACCAAAGGCAGATATACCCATATAGCGCTTTCTCGGAGGGTATGGCCTCTCCACTTTAAACGCTCAAATATGGGTCACAAAGATAGATAAATGTATTAGGAAGATATCTAGACCACTCTAAAAGTGGCGCAAATGAGATTTCTGGGTAATCGGGAGCAACAAACACAGTAGGTGTAAATTGCCCAAACCCAGATAATACCCATTTAGCGGTGTCTCGGAGGGTATGGCATCTCCACTTCAAGCTTTCAAAAATGGGTCAGACAGGTAGATAAATGTGTTAGGAAGATATCTAGACCACTCTCAAAGTGGCGCAAATAAGATTTCTGGGTGATCGGGAGCAACAAACACAGTAGGTGTAAATTGACCATACCCAGATAATACCCATTTAGCGCTGTCTCGGAGGGTATGGCATCTCCACTTTAAACGCCCAGAAATGGGTCTCAAAGATAGATAAATGTATTAGAAAGATATCTAGACCACTCTAAAAGTGGCGCAAATAAGATTTCTGGGTGATCGGGAGCAACAAACACAGCAGGTGTAAATTGACCAAACCCAGATAATACCCATTTAGCGCTGTCTCGGAGGGTATGGCATCTCCACTTTAAACGCCCAAAAATGGGTCACAAAGATAGACAAATGTATTAGAAAGATATCTAGACCACTCTAAAAGTGGCGCAAATAAGATTTCTGGGTGATCGGGAGCAACAAACACAGTAGGTGTAATTTGACCATACCCAGATAATACCCATTTAGCGCTGTCTCGGAGGGTATGGCATCTCCACTTTGAACGCCCAAAAATGGGTCAGACATGTAGATAAATGTGTTATGAAGATATCTTGACCACTCTAAAAGTGGAGCAAATAAGATTTCTGGGTGATCGGGAGCAACAAACACAGTAGGTGTAAATTGACCATACCCAGATAATACCCATTTAGCGCTGTCTCGGAGGGTATGGCATCTCCACTTTAAACGCCCAAAAATGGGTCACAAAGATAGATAAATGTATTAGAAAGATATTTAGACCACTCTAAAAGTGGCGCAAATAAGATTTCTGGGTGATCGCGAGCAAGAAATAGAGTCGGTGTAAATTAAAAAAATATCCAGATAATACCCGTTTAGCGCTGTCTAGGAGGGTATAGCAGCTCCAATTTAAACACCCAAAAATGGGTCAGAAAGATAAATAAATGTATTAGAAAGATATTTAGGACACTCTAAAAGTGGCGCAAATAAGATTTCTGGGTAATCGGGAGCAACAAACACAGTAGGTGTAATTTGACCATACCCAGATAATACCCATTTAGCGCTGTCTCGGAGGGTGTGGCATCTCCACTTTAGACGCCCAAAAATGGATCAGACAGGTAGATAAATGTATTAGGAAGATATCTAGACCACTCTAAAAGTGGCGCAAATAAGATTTCTGTGTCATCGGGAGCAACAAACACCGTAGGTATAAATTGACCATACCCAGATAACACTCATTTAGCGCTGTCTCGGAGGGTATGGCATCTCCACTTTAAACGCCCAAAAATGGATCAGACAGGTAGATAAATGTATTAGGAAGATATCTAGACCACTCTAAAAGTGGCGCAAATAAGATTTCTGGGTGATCGGGAGCAATAAACACAGTAGGTGTAATTTGACCATACCCAGATAATACCCATTTAGCGCTGTCTCGGAGGGTATGGCATCTCCACTTTAAACGCCCAAAAATGGGATCAGACAGGTAGATAAATGTATTAGGAAGATATCTAGACCACTCTAAAAGTGGCGCAAATAAGATTTCTGTGTCGTCGGGAGCAACAAACACCGCAGGTGTAAATTGACCATACCCAGATAACATTCATTTAGCGCTGTCTCGGAGGGTATGGCATCTCCACTTTAAACGTCCAAAAATGGATCAGACAGGTAGATAAATGTATTAGGAAGATATCTAGACCACTCTAAAAGTGGCGCAAATAAGATTTCTGGGTAGGCCAGGAGCAACAAATACAGTAGGTGTAAATTGACCATATCCGATAATACCCACTTAGCGCTGTCTCGGAGGGTATGACACTCCCACTTTAAACGCCCAAAAAATGGGTCTGAGATAGATAAATGTATTAGAAAGATGTCACGAACCACTCTAAATGTGGCTGAAATAACATTTCTGGGTGATCGGGGAGCAACAAATAGAGTCAGTGTAAATTAAAAAAATATCCAGCCATACCCATTTAGCTGTCTAGGAGGGGTATAGCAGCTCCAATTTAAACACCCAAAAATGGGTCAGAAAGATATCGTAAATGTATTAGAAAGATATCTAGACCGCTCTCTAAAAGTGGCACAAATAAGATTTCTGGGTAATCGGGAGCAACAAACACAGTAGGTGTAATTTGATCATACCCAGATAATACCCATTTAGCGCTGTCTCGGAGGATATGGCATCTCCACTATAAACGCCCAAAAATGGATCAGACAGGTAGATAAATGTATTAGGAAGATATCTAGACAACTCTAAAACTGGCGCAAATAAGATTTCTGGGTGATCGGGAGCAACAAACACAGTAGTTGTAAATTGACCGTACCCAGATAATACCCATTTAGCGCTGTCTCGGAGGGTATGGCATCTCCACTTTAAACGCCCAAAAATGGATCACAAAGATAGATAAATGTATTAGAAAGATATCTAGACCACTCTAAAAGTGGCGCAAGTAAGATTTCTGGGTGATTGGGAGCCTCTAACACAGTAGGTGTAAATTGACCATACCCAGATAATACCCATTTAGCGCTCTCTCGAAGGGTATGGCATCTCCACTTTAAACTCCCAAAAATGGGTCACAAAGATAGATAAATGTATTAGAAAGATATCTAGACCACTCTAAAAGTGGCGCAAATAAGATTTCTGGGTGATCGGGAGCAACAAATAGAGTCGGTGTAAATTAAAATAATATCCAGATAATACCCATTTAGCGCTGTCTAGGATGGTATAGCAGCTCCAATTTAAACATCCAAAAATGGGTCAGAAAGATAGATAAATGTATTAGGAAGATATCTAGACCACTCTAAAAGTTGCTAGCAAAATATTGTGAAATGTACACAGATTTTACTACGAACCTTTAGAAATGTCCTTAATAGCACACATTTTGAAGTATTCTTCTCAAATTTATATTCTCAGCAAAGCAAATTTATTGGAGAAAACATGGTCATGAAGGTTACTACTTTCACAAAACGCGATTTAGAATATCGAAACGGGAATGAGTAATAAGGAAATAACTTCAGCGACGTGCTTAAGGAAATGGACTCGATTTTAGACGACTGATGTTTATCTCATACGGAAGAGTTTTTATTGGCTCGATTTGAGAAGAATAGTGTTCATCTCATACCGGTACCAACATTTTATTGGTTAAAGCCGAGAAGAAAGAAAGGCGTCTATTTCTTGATAAATGTACAATAATTGCAAGCCAAAAATACCCCATGAACAAAGAATTTGCACTCATTGTTCTACAGGTGCTGTTGAAAATGAAATCCATTTCCTCTTGCATTGCCCACACTATGCCGAATTGCGTTAAAAGCTTTTTACCGATATCAAACGAAATTTTCCACATTTTGAAACTATGTTATCTGATGAAAAATACCATACAATAATGACAAATAATTTTCCGTCTTTATGCGGAACTCTCTGTGGTTATGTTTATCATTGCATGCAGTTACGAACTTAAAACATTATACATATCCAACTGAATCTGTCTATTATTTATATGTTATATATATATGTTATATCTTTGCACTGCCTTGTATGGGTGTATGCAATAAAGAATTGAATTGAATTGAATTGTACTGAACAAGTTATGGGCCAGCA
>JAVTVY010037883.1:0-17194 GCA_036873755.1 Hanleya hanleyi | reverse complement strand
AAACATGCTGGCAACAGTCCCCTAATGCACCTTCATGCCCAGTGTGAATAACGTCACAGGACATAAGAAGTTGGGTAGGCATTAGGACTCTGACGCACGCTGAACTCTTGGACCCCCAGTTGAAATCCTGCCTATATTAAGATGGGCACGGCTCAAGTTAGATTCACCAGTGATTTTAATCAAAAATCACCAGAAATTTTCATCAAAAGTAGGCCAGCTCGAAACATGCTGGTAACAGTCCCCTGATGCACTTTAATGCCAAAAATCAAGGTTCTAATATCAACGGTAACACTCAGATATAACATATCTCTCAGATATAACATATATATAAATATTAATATTCATGTCACTGTTCCATTGTTTCTCTAGTTGTATTCCTCTTAAAGTTTGTACTCTGCCTTTGACTGGTGTTTGTACAATAAAATCTTGAATCTTGAATGCTTATTTTGCTGACGAAAGGATTCAGATGGACTCACTCATTACCGGACAATTTCAAACGGTAGCCCACTTCGAAGAGACAGAAATGACTATGTAGTATTTAATGAGTTGGACAGCCCTGTGCGCGAACAATACCTCGCAGCCGTGCAGTTATATTGTGCACTTTCGGTTGCATGACATTTGGCAAATAGCTATTTTGAATGATTCTCTTTCAGAGCGCAGCCTCTCTATCCTCATTCTCGCAAGCCAGGGCCTAAATTCGCTGGTATTGATGTTCCCGTCCTCTTCCGCACTCAGAATCCCTTTAGAATAGCATTAATCACTTCTGTAAATTCCATACTTATGTGTATCAGCAGACAATGCGCAGAAACATATTACATTTGACGTCATTCTCTCAAGTCGGAGCCCATTTCTGCTAGAATTTACTGGTTCTATACAAAATTTACGTTACTTTGTCAATCAGTTTACGTCATATATAGCAGATACTGGCCATAGATGTTGACCTCGTGGCCAAAAGCTGGGGCCTTTGTTTTCCTGGAGGGGTTTTCGAGTTTGATTTCGATACTTAGATACCTTTCGCATTGACTTTAACTTGGCGGTCATTTTCGCGAATGCAACAATTTGATGTATCAAAAGATAATAACGAGAATTCGACATCATTCTCTTACACACAGACCTTGTTTAGTGAACTAGCCCCGAAACTTCGCACTTGAATCACCTTCGAAATGACAAACATATTCGCAAATTGAGTATAGGATGATATCCATTAATACTAACTAGAAATGTTTCTTGTTTGCAGAATTTGATTTTAAAGAAAAGAAATTAATAAAATTAGCAACCTTCGAAAAGGCTTGGCCGAACATGTCAGATGAGATGATATTTGCTAAGAATGAAATAGTTAATCATTTATATAGAAGAAGCAAACCATGTCTTGGTATTGACTTGCTGCGTGGAAAAGAGTGGCAAGGAATTTAGTTCGCAGATGATAACGAACGTAAATGCAGAAACCTAATTAATTATTTTAATCGAATATCAAGACTGTAACAGGCCTCAATTTGAATAGTGAAAAAGTGTCATTATGCCTGTTCGATAAAGCCTTAAATCGCCACAGATCAAAGTGATAGACCCGATACTAAATTTATTGAAAAATAACTTTGAAGGAAATATAAATTTTCCATTTTGATCGGCAAATTAACCGAGAAGGGAGACTGAAGAGCGCAGATTTTCGCGCTATGACTAAATCCTCGAAATTTATTTGGATTTACAAATGTTTGAAAGCCTTTTTGATTTGCAAAAGGTAATGACTGAACCGAATGTTTTGAAACTTGGCATAGACGATATTTGTACCAAAACATTGCCAAAGCGATCATGGTGAGTTCGTCTGTCAATTCAGTATAGACGGAACGGCAGAGTCAAAATCGTCGGATTTTGAATGGGGAAAGTGAATATATATATATATGGCATCAGAACTATTACGCAATCCCTACAATTGTGGGTTACTAGTTGAAAATTACATCCCTTGGCATAAAACACTGGCAGATGGCGCTTTTTTCTGCAATTACCACTACCTCTGCTGATATGTCTTTCACTGTATTATTGCCACTGCCGCAGGTTTTGACTACAATGTAGTCATTTCTCACTTGTTCTTGTTGTTCTTGTTCTTCTTGTGACTTTTTGAAATGCGCATGCGCTAAGAGAGTGTGATCTCTGCCACACTTTTCTTTTCAACCTCCAATCTCACATGACAACACTGCATTCAAGCGCGTTTGAATTCATTTGCAACTATATTCGGTGGAATGAATTATTGCTTCGTTAATTTCCGGATTGGATTTATTATACATGAGAATAGTGTGAATAACGTCAAAGGACCTACGAAGTAGGGTAGGCATTAGGACTCCGACACGCACTGGACTCTTGGACCCCAGTTGAAATCCTGCCAATATTAAGATGGGCACGGCCCAAGTTAGAATCACCAGTGATTTTAATCAAAAATCAACAGAAATTTTCATCAAAAGTAGGTCAGCTCGAAACATGCTGGCAACAGTCCCCTAATGCACCTTCATGCCCAGTGTGAATAACGTCACAGGACATAAGAAGTAGGGTAGGCATTAGGACTCCTACGCACGCTGAACTCGTGGACCCCCAGTTGAAATCCTGCCTATATTAAGATAGGCACGGCTCAAGTTAGTTTCACCAGTGATTTTAATTATAAATCAGCAGAAATTTTCATCAAAAGTAGGTCAGCTCGAAACATGCTGGTAACAGTCCCCTAATGCACCTTCATGCCAAAAATCAAGGTTCTAATATCAACGGTAACACTCGGATATAACATATCTCTCAGATATAACATATATATATAAATATTAATATTCATGTCCCTGTTCAATTGTTTCTCTTGCTGTATTCCTCTTAATATTTTGTACTCTGCCTTTGACTGGTGTTTGTACAACAAAATATTGAATCTTGAATGCTTATTTTGCCGACGAAAGGATTCAGATGGACTCACTCATTACCGGACAATTTCAAATGGTAGCCCACTTGGAAGAGACAGAAATGACTATGTACCCCTGTGCGCGAACAATACCTCGCAGTCTTATATTGTGCACTTTCGGTTACAAGCATGACATTTGGCAAATAGCTATTTTGAATGATTCTCTTTCGGAACACAGCCTCTCTATCCTCATTCTCGCAAGCCAGGGCCTTGATTCGCTGGTATTGATGTTCCCGTCCTCTTCCGCACTCACAATCCCTTTAGAATAGCATAAATCACTTCCGTAAATTCAATATCAGCAGACAATGCGCAGAAACATATTGCATTTGACATCATTCTCTCAAGTCAGAGCCCATTTCTGCTAGAATTTACTGGTTCTATACAAAATTCTATACGTTACTTTGTCAATCAGTTTTACGTATGGAATTACGTCATATATAGCAGATACTGGCCATAAAAACGATCTAGTTGACCTCGTGGCCAAAAGCTAGGGCCTTTGTTTTCCTGGAGGGGTTTTTGAGTTTGATTTTGATACTTAGATACCTTTCACATTGACTTCGCACTTGAATCACCTTCGGAATGACTTAGTGACAAACATATTCGCGAATTGAGTATAGGAAGATATCTATAGATACTGACTAGAAATGTTTCTTGTTTGCAGAATTTGATTTTAAAGAAAAGAAATTCATAAAATTAGCAACCTTCGAAAAGGCTTGGCCGAAAATGTCAGATGAGATGATATTTCTTAAGAATGAAATAGTTAATCATTTATATAGAAGAAGCAAACTATGTCTTGGTATTGACTTGCTGCGTGGAAAATAGTGGCAAGGAATTTAGTTCGCAGATCATAACGAACGTAAATGCAGAAACCTAATTAATTATTTTAATCGAATATCAAGACTGTAACAGGCCTCAATTTGAATAGTGAAAAAGTGTCATTATGCCTCTTGGACAGTTCGATAAAGCCTCAAATCCCATTCCGTAGTTTCACAGATCGAGGTGATAGATCTGATACTAAATTTATTGAAAAATAACTTTGAAGGAAATATAAATTTTCCATTTTGATCGGCAAATTAAGCGAGAAGGGAGACTGAAGAGCGCAGATTTTCGCGCTATGACTAAATCCTCGAAATTTGTTTGGATTTCCAAATATTTGAAAGCCTTCTTGATTTGCAAAAAGTAACGACTGAACCGAATGTTTTGAAACTTGGCATACACGATACTTGTACCAAAACATTGCCAAAGCCATCATGGTGAGTTCGTCTGTCAAATCGTCGGATTTTGAATGGGGAAAGTGAATATATCTATATGGTATCAGAACTATTACGCAATCCCTACAATTGTGGGTTACAAGTTGAAAATTACTTCCCTTGGCATAAAAATACAGGCAGATGGCGCTTTTTTCTACAATTACCACTGCCTCCGCTGATATGTCTTTCACTGTATTATCACCACTGCCGCAGGTTTTGACTACAATGTAGTCATTTCTCACTTGTTATTACAATGATTACTGTCCATGTCGTGTCTTTGTCAATCGTGTCAAAAAATATACTAAATTTATATAGATGGTATATAGGGTTTTCACTCGGCCATGGACGGCTTGGAGAATTATCTTTTATGTGATATATTGCTGCATTATCTGTGTATCCGAGGCTACTGTCAAATGCCTTTCTGCCTTAGCCACGCTCCAAATTCCATATTAATATTCATTGTTGGCACGTGTCAATAATCGGCGCTCGATGGGTCAATTTATCAGCATAATATGGTAACATTGTTCTTTTATATTTTTCACGCCAGAATGTTAATCTGGTACAAGTTATTCAAACTGATTAGGAATGTACTGACAAATGTCATTCTTTTAACCACGCCCCATTGTTCATATTGATATTGGTCCTTGCTGGAACGTGTCAGAATCGGTCACAAATTTATTTTTAAATCAATCAGAATGCAGCAACTTTAACCTGGAAATCTGTATTGGAATAACGTACGGAACGATTGTTAGTAAAATTATTACGTTCTGGCTGTATCATATGCAGTGTTTTATTACAGTATCAACACTATAATATCTTCGCCCCGTATTCCATGGCCACGTGGAACTGTAGGGGTTGTTTGTAAAACCGTGGCTATACCATCCGGTAATAAATGCCCAGTGGTTTGTCCAGGGCTTAACTGCAAAAAAAAAAAAAAAAAAAAAAAAAAAAAAAGGATAATGACATATTGACAGGAAACATACACAGGGACCGTAATGAAGAGAATCTAAATTCTAAGAAAAGTAAGTCGTTATAATAGAGAATGCATGCAAGGCTATGGATACTAACATGAAAATACATATATTATGAGTAGTTATTTCAGTTACCTACCCACAGGTACTTCTATCTACCGTAGTAGTATACAAGGTGTAAATCGTCCGATTAGCGCCTCACTGCGCATGCGCAGAACTGGGTGTGACGTCAGAAGTGTGTCTGTGCGCATGTGTGAGTTGAGATGTGAGTGGGTGGGTTCAAAATGGCGGCCGCTTATTTTCTCTGCGCCGTTGAAAGTCCGCCATTTTGAACCCACCCACTCACTCGGGTGCACTGATTTGACCTGGGATGTGAGTGGGTGGGTTTAAAATGGCGGCTTAGGGTGTTGTGTGTGTAAAATAAGGGTCCGCCATTTTGAACCCACCCACTCACCGGGGTCTGTGAGTGGGTGGGTTCAAAATGGCGGCCGGTTATTTTCTCTGCGACGTTGAAAGTCCGCCATTTTGAACCCACCCACTCACTCGGGTGCACTGATTTGACCTGGGATGTGAGTGGGTGGGTTTAAAATGGTGGCTGAGGGTGTTGTGTGTGTAAAATAAGGGTCCGCCATTTTGAACCCACCCACTCACCGGGAAAACGTATAAAAGCAGTCGATTTTTAGGGAAAGGGGTGTATTTCAATTGGACTTACCTGATCTGCCTGTCTGCCTCCCTGTCTGTTTGCCTGCTTGCCTATCCGCTTGTATGAGACGAAAATCATGAGACGTGGAGAAGATTTTCCCTTGGACCCAGCAGCACCTCCGGTTGAAGTCTTGCCTGAAGACGAGCGTGTGAGGGTCATTTATCAACGACACTGGGCTACCATACGCCATTGTTTTCACCTTGACCGTCCTCTTTTGGACTTGTACAATTTTCGGCTGGAGGACCTTACGTATCTCACTACCTATGCCGAGAACATTTTCAAAGATCAGGTGACGGCCTATAAGTTGAATATGACATTTGGGTATATCTTACGGCACAAGGAGACGGACCAACTGCGGTATTTCTACCCCAGCAATAATACCTATGTGTTTGATCAGCCGTTCACGGTAACGGATGCGATTTCTCTCGAGCCCCTGATCGAGCAATTGACTACGTTGGATCCATTGGAATGGGCCCAGTTGCAACGCCCCAATACGCAATGGCTTGTGGAAATGGTGACTAACGTTACATTTTTCGTCACGAAAATGCGAGATCACCCGATCGGTGCTCCTGTAGAACTTCCCCCGTGGTTGTTTCATCGACAAGGCCTGAATGGATTAACAGGAGGGAGAAAGGGGCCCTACAAAGACCGGAAATGTCTGTTTCGATGTTTGGCCGTGCATCTGGACGAGTGTGACCCCCACGCTTGTGATACAGTGGCCGATGGCTATTGGGAGCAGTATTTAGAGCAGCAAGACATGGATAAGCGGCACTTCCGTGGAGTTCCCTTTAAGAATTTGGATGACGTGGAAAGACTGTTCGATATTAATATCTTTGTGTATCGATTACGATGCGAGGAGGAGGATACATTTGTGGCTGAATTGGTTCGGCGATCAACAGAACGGTATGCTGCTACCATGAAAGTGAATGTGTTCGATGACAATGGCGTGAGTCATTTTTCCCTCATTTACAATATGAGCCAGTACGCTCAGTCTTTCAGTTGTGCCCAATGCCATCGTGTGTTTAAAACGTCTTACAGCTTACATCGCCACGAGAAAACCTGTGACAACAGAGTCAAGCGAGTCTATCCGGGTGGCGTGTATCATAATGCACCTACTATTTTCCAGGAACTGGCCGATGAGGGTGTGATGATACCGGAGGAGGACCGTTATTTTCCCTTCCGG
Source organism: Hanleya hanleyi (assembly GCA_036873755.1). Taxonomy (NCBI): domain Eukaryota; kingdom Metazoa; phylum Mollusca; class Polyplacophora; order Lepidopleurida; family Hanleyidae; genus Hanleya; species Hanleya hanleyi. The sequence continues at coordinate 10,158 of JAVTVY010037883.1, read as the reverse complement.
GCCAGGGATTCATAGAAGTCCAAATTTTTTCTACCCAAATTAAAATATTGAGTTCTTTTTATGCTCAAATTGAGTTTTTCCAAGTTTTTACGGCCCACCCACAAGTTGATATTGAGTTTTTGAATGTTTTTACCACCCTACCAATTAAGATATTAACAAATAGTTTCTGTAGTACTAAGGTGAGCTACAAAAACTGTCCAATGCGTCTGGCACACTTCACCTCTGATACAGATTTTCACTGTAAAATCCAAATATAATTAAACATGATAAATAACTCATCCAGGTGAAGCTGGTAACGTGTTTTATAATGAAATAACGAAATAAAATTTGAAAAAGTTTTCTATGGGTAAGTGTCTAACTTGACAGATAAAATGGAGAGATTAAATAGGGACATTAAAGAGATCACAAACTATCACAAGAAAACTTATTGATGCATCTGCATCAATGCCGGCGGAAACGTTTGTAGCTTATAATCTTCGTATTACAAGCCAATTATGTGTGCCACTGGTGAATAAGGTCACGATGCACCATTATCGTTGAAAAAAAAAACACATCGATTTGTTTGTTTTCCGATTAAATGTTTGACTAATGTAGTTCGCACAAGGACCCACCTGGGATGTGTGGGGTTAGCCGGAAGTTAAGTGCTTGATCGTGAAATGGGCACATGAACCGCATGTCAAACTAGGACTTTGTTCTCTGGTTGACGTATTACATGTAGGTCATTTCACATAGCCTGATGTAAGAGTTCGCGCTGTGGCATTATATGCGATACATCATCAAGCCACTACTTCTTTATTGATGTGTGTCATTGTAAATTAAGCCTAGATCGACTTTCTCTACACATCAATCCGATCCGCGTGTTTTACTGTTTCGAGTTTTTAGTAACTCGCAGTTCAATCTCAAACATTTTGCTGCAGACGTACACATGGTACAGGTGAATAACTTCATCATGTATGGTCATCGATTTGGTCTCTCAGCCATAATAAAATAGTACTAAAGAACATTTATTCGATGAATTCATTATAACAGAATTAATATTAATTTGTTAACCACGAACGGGTGATACAATCCTGTCGTTTTACGATCTAAAACTAGCTGGATCACTCAACGGCACGTCTGTGAAAGTATGGCTCGAGAAAACAGCTGTTACTCGTCCAATATCAAGATGGCGGCTCCCATGTTTAGCGAATTCAGATAAATAAGCGCCGCCGGAAATAAACATTCAAAGATAATTTTATCATATAACGCTTGCAAGAGACGCTATAAATCCTTACATCATCAGCGGATTTTCACGTAAGATGTAGCAGCTGTCATGCAGAATGATGTCTTGAACTCGGACTTCTTTACGTCCATCGCATGGTCGCCGTCGAACTTTAGAACAAAGGAACTGTCAACAAATCCCGCCATTTCTAGTCTCGTGGAGCTATATTTAACTCGGCCCCGATAATTTCTTGATGCTCATTAGACTGGATACCCGTCTCTATTAATAACGTTGGGATACATAGAGACTGGCCCCGGGTCCTGTGACCTTCGCCTTGGCGGCGACGTCATATCCCATAATGCCTCTCGCGACGTTGATCCGTAAATGTTATAACACACGTGCGAGCTTACGAGAAAAACATTTAATGAATTCCACTGTATTCGGAAAGAATATTCGGGAATGAAAAGGCACGAGTTATATGGTCTGCTGTAGAATTTAAGTGCTATCTCCATTTAAAAAAATAAAAGATGTACTATTAGTATAATGTATTATGATCACGGATATACTACAGACAAATACATGGTCATAATAATGTGACATTACTGTGGTTAAACAAATGGGGTTACAAAATTAAAAAAAGGAATTGATTCGACTTCTAGGCTCATAAAAATATTCGTTTTATCATATTTTTAATATATGTTTTTCTACAATGTCTGCAACATGTTCATTCGAGTAACGTGTGCCAACAAGGCATGGAAAGTCAATCTGAGTTTTTGACCATTATCTCGATTTTTTATGTTCTGCAGAAGTGTTATATTCACGATCCTATGCTACATTCATGATCCTATAATACAAGAAACATGGGGAATGTATTTAGATTTAAAATTAATTGCTGAACTTTCACTGAGCGTGACCAAATCTACGTGTCGGCATCTCACGGAAAATTCCCCGCCGGTGAATCGACACGGTATCTTTTCCAGTGATGTGTTCGCCATGAAATACGAGGAAATCTTCATCAAACTAAATATTTCCGAAATGAGCATCTCCTCAAGATAGAAGAAATACCAGAATTAAAATCGGATATAGATATGGCGAATCTTCCAAATCAAGTGATCAATTTGCCAGCCGTTGCAATTCGTCAACAGAAAGCATTTTCGATTCTATTCCCATATTATCCTTTTTATGGTTATGGTTATCCTTAAATGGTTATTATTGCCTCATCTCTGAGGTCAGTTTCTTCTCAGATATACGAAATGACTTAACTGTTAAATACAGAAGTGAGCGTATGCAACCGAAACTGCGTAGATTGAAATACATACCGGTACTGGCAAATGTAGCCGTTGGATCGCCGATTACATTTTGCAGAATGCAAACGCGATTATATGTTTCTTTACCTGGAGACAAACTGTTTGCTTGAAAAAAAAAAAACAATCCCAACTTTTGTTCTCGTTTTCAAGGTTTCATAAAGAAGCTTAATAGCATTCAGAAAGCAACTCTATGGAAAACATTACCGACTATACATGCTACACTGGCTGAAAGTTAATCATACCGTTTCGGGAAGCCATAATTGCAGTATTTGCATGCATCACATGGCAGTGTGACTAAACGTCACAGGACCTACGAAGTACGGAAGGAATTAGGACTCCCGCCGACGCGAACTGAACTCTTGAAACCTCCCCCCCCCCCCCAAGTTGAAATCCTGCTTAAATTAAGATGGGCACAGCCCAAGTCAGAATCACCAGTGATTTTCATCAAAAATCACCAGAAATTTTCATCAAAAGTAGGTCAGTTCAGAACTTGCTGGTAACGGTCCGCTAATGCACCTTCATGCCAAAAATCAAGGTTCTAATGTCAATGGTTCTCCTTATTTTGCCGACCGAAGGATTAGGATCGACTCACTTCACTCACTCACTCGTTACCGAACATAATCTTTTTACCAAATGCGAACAATACCAATAAAGCCTGGGAACAAAATACATAAGACAAGCGGATTTCACCTTTAGTAATGGCCAGTTATTCGTTGATTGCAAATTTAAGAGTAAGAATATCTCTTATAAAAGCTCCCATCTATCCGCACATGTCCGGTTGAATATCGCCAGATATTCACGTGGACCTTCTTAAAACTAACACCAGTACGAGGCTTCAGCAAAGATGCATCTGTGGCTTATTTGCTCCCGAGCACACCGGACGAAAATTTCCTAGACGCATCTCACAGAAATTAACAATTTAAATCAGTGTGCGAAAATGAACACCAGACGCACTGAAGAGAAGATATATTTGATGTCGGCGTATAGTGAATGATGTTACCATGCACTGTTCTCATATACCGAGACAAATACACCCAGGCAAATCTCTGTCGAGGTTTGATTGGACTGCATTCATGCAGATGATTTCCAACTTGTGAATTTCAAAATTATATTTATTACCATCTGCGCGAACCGAGTCAAATCAAATCCCAAAAGAGATGTCCCTTGGCTTCTTCGCTTTGATGCATAATTGAAGTGGGTGCACCTAGCGCTAGAGTGGTTTTACAACTGATATGGAACTGGACGATGATTGTGTAGATGTGTAGATGATTATTACTGAAAGGATTTATTGACCTCAGTCTTGTGGAAGAGAAAGTGCAACAACAGTGATGCTGATTTATATTTATCACAAAAATATGAGTTCGTAGGGTTACAGGAAACCTAAATTCATTTTGAATGACTGTATGTCCTATAAATAACTGGGAAGCACTTGCATGTCATATAATTTTTATTCTGTCTATTGAAATCAGTTCCAGCATAACAAATGGTGGATTTGGAAAAAAAGCTGAAGAAAATAATTTAGAGAGAGAAAAAAAACGGTATCACATTTTTTTGGCCTAATATTTAAGTCCTTTCAGTCTTTCAAGGTTCGGTTTAAAAGCATTTGGAGGCAATGGATTGCTACGCACCTAAAATTAAAGAATATTCTGTCAAATGGCATATACCGGTACTCCCTATCCCACATTTCAAAGTCTATTTATAACAGTGTTCATGGTACTGCAGAGAAAAACATGTGACTCCACATTCATTGGAAGCCAGTTCATGGATCAATTCCGTTTGATTCACAATCAGTCCATGTTACATGTATACTCCTCTCAGTTCAGATATTAAAGATTCAGTTATTTTAATATTTTCTATGTGTTGTTCCCTGTATTATTCCATATATGAAGGCCTGTATCATTCAGTACTCTGTTATTTCTCGAAAAATCATAATGTAAGAGTTAATATGTCCAGTCCACATTGAAGAGAGCATGGGTCTGCATTTTCAAAATGTCTTCTTTTATTTCTGTTTCTCTTCACTTGTGGTATTTCAATCTTCAAGCTGTAAAACAAAACAAATGTAAGTTATGATATATCTGAAAAATCTTAACTGACCCATAGAATCACATCAACATAGCAAGTATACTTCATTCTACCTTTTAAAGAGCTATTTTTTCACTGAAGTCATCTAAATGTCTACTTCACAATTGTCCATATAAGTTGTAGTGAACCCTAGCTACCGTTTCTCAATGTATACAATTACAAATTCATATGACATGTTTGAAGGGTTCAAGGTACATATAATCTGACGGTCCAAAGAACCCTAAGGTCATCATATGAAGACACTTTGATCACTTACATTCTATTTGGCCATGTATAGGTGAACTTGTTTGTTTCCCAGCAATATATAAGCTTAAACAATACTAACTATGCACTGAATAAGATATAATTATTTTTAGCACGTAACTAGTATACTAGTATTACATACCAAGGAAAACAGATTATTTTTATCAACTTGTGAGATACATGTATTCCCCGAGAAATTGTAAATAGTTCAACCAAACTGGGAAGGCTGTGGTGAAATGAGTAATTAATATGGATGTAAAACCATGTTTTTTACAAACAGGCTACATAAATGATAATTGATTTTTTTGCTATCCAAGATAAATTACCCAAATTTTGCTTGTGATGATAGCTTACATATTGATCTTCTACATTGAATTCTTCAACATATTTTGGGACTGAAACTGCAGTGTCATTTTCTTGTTTTGTGAAAGATAATCTGTCCATGGGGTGAGAAAATTTAACTCATAAATTTGGAAGATTTTTACCCCATGAACCAATTATTTTTCTTGCAATAAGAAAATGACATTTAATGTCCTAGAATATTTTTAAAAAATCAGAATTTGTGATTCCGATACATTAAATATTGAAGGTAAATCTGAAAGCTAGCAGCGTAAATAACTTTGGGGTAATGAGTTAGATATTAAAGACTACGTCTTTGTCCACTTATGTCTTATGAAATTACAAGAAAATATATTTATTTCTAGAAACACATCAAAATTCTAGAATAAGCTTACAGATCTTTCCAGATTTAATATCTACATGTAAAACAAAGTTTTCGTTTTGTTTTTAGAAAACCATTTTTTGATGTGTAGTTATACATTTGTTCAGTTCCACCCACTGAATAAATAACAAACTCATCTTAAGCAATTGCTAATTAAAATTAGAATGTATCTTACTTTCAACTCCTCCACATATATGACAGCCAGTGTTCAGGTTTGAACTTTCCCTCCAAACTCAATGGTGGTTTTAGGTTCTGCAACATGAGAGCAAGAGTACACATGATTTGTGTATTAAAGGACAGGTTCAATTTTGATTTGTTTACGCTAATGACATAATGTTTATAAAATACCTTTCATATTGCACATGGCGATATGATGTGTAGAATGAAAGTTTATTACACGAGAAACAGTTCGGTATATGATGTAGGTATCAAAATGTAGTACATGTATCATTTTCCACACAGCAAAACTACCATTCTTAGTTGATGTGATCTGAAAAAGTAATTGGATCAGCTTGATTCTGTTTATACATGTATAATGGGAAATCATGGCCTCAAACTTTAACAAGCACATTTTTTTATCGCCATTGAACTAATTTACATGTCCCGTATACAGAGTATCGCTGAATTTTTATCCAAGGTAAGCTTAGTCTGCAAAATCATATACATGTATCTTGATGTGATCATGTCATCTAACAAGGCCCAAAGAATTCATCATTGCCAATGCCTGAGACAAGTTCAGATCATAAAACTATTACATATTTGTATTTTTGTATTTGTATATAGGCCTCATTTGAAACAAAGAAATTAGATCTCTGGACAGCTAGGTGATTTTACACTTCCTCACTAGAATTATTAGATATGGTAATTAAAAACATTCATCTTTTGCTACTTCACCTTAATAAGCTGATTCCATCATCAAAAAGTTGGACTGTGGCGTTGCCTCAAACAAATCGACATCACAAGTCACTGTAAATTTAAATGAAATAATTTAATTTCTTCACAGATTAATATGTGAAAGAATTTTCATAAAACCCTGAATAAAATCTAACTATTGAAATTTGTGTGTGGGAGGGGAGGGGCGGGGGGTGGGGCGGAGGAGGGGGCGCGAGTAATGGGAGCTAATTATTGATATAATTTTAATTTACTGAATATATGTATAGGCCCTAAATAGGCAGTAAAAAATATATGAATATGAAAGAATTATCACAAAACCCTGAAATAAAATCAAATTATTGAAATTCGTGTGTTGGGGGGGGGGGGGAGGGCGGAGGAGGGGGCGCGAGTAATGGGAGCTAATTATTGATATACTTTTAATTTACTGAATATATATAGGCCCTAAATAGGCAGTAAAAAATATATGAATATGAATAATATCATATATAAACGGTTGCAATCCGATTTTGGGTGGAATATTTGAACAGAATGACGACTCACAATGTGTATATCAACACGTGCGAGACTGTAACCTGTAAAACACACCAATTCAGTCACCGCACCCTTTGCCTTTAAATTGGTGCTCAACTTGAACTACTGAATGCAACAACAAATGGAAGGTCTCAAAACAAGCAGGGATATGTACTTTATAAACACCCAAGTTGAGCTAATTCTGAGTCGTCGGATAATCTGTTTTTGAAAACATTATTTACCGACTATTTTACAGCACATCGTGCCAAACTTGCTTCACAATGGCGCCAAGATGGGACACACTCATCGCACGAAGTTGTCAATATTTTTAGAAATACATCAGCCCCTGTCCTATTTTGTATGAGTTAACCAGTCATTGGTACCCATACTCTATAAATATGTTCATGTTCAAGCAGAAACCACAAATTAAAATAGTAAAAACTGACATAAAAGACACCAACCTGCTGTTGCAATGTTGACAACTTCTGCGTCTTCGCAAGTCACGTGATTCGGCTCAAGGGGTCAAGGTCGCGTCAACAAAATGCCGGCCAAGGCCTAACCCTATATGCAGCGAAGGATGACGTAGCGTAATGTGGGTTAGGTATCCAGACTAGATGCTCATTGGCTAACGAATTCTGATTAGGTGATGTCATTGAATCGGCAATTCCCGGTCCCGAAATTAATCTCCGAAACCGTATTTTTTGCCTCCGTCGAGTATGGATAGTAACTGAGAGCCCATGGTGAGGTATAATCGGCAAGAAAGACGGAAATTATATCTAGAACTGGGAATCCCCAAACGTTCGAAGACAAATTGTCGAAGGATCGGCTGTGATTTTCAGATTTTCACATCACTGAAATAATTTGCACCATTTCCAGTATTGAGTTTTCGTCAAAAACATTGAGTATTTCTTGTCCAAAACGTACACTTTTGAGTTTTTTGCTGTCTATATTCAGTTTTTGACATTTTTTTTCTACCGTTTAACGGTAGTAAAAACGGACGTCAATGAATCCCTGTCATTATTGGTCATTGTTTGTCTATTATGAATTCGATACTAAAATATACCTGGCAAGACCGCTAAATATTGATGCACAAGTGACACAAGTACAATATCACAGGTGGCAAGTAAAAAAGTATTTGCTCAAAATACAAGGTAAATCCGAGTAATAGTTCGTACTTGCCACTTTACACATATTTATTGCTTGTCAAGGGAGATAACCCATCACTCGCCTAGACTTGTTTAAGGGGTGTGATTTTAGGTGTGCTAACCACACTCCTGAGAATAAATAAGGCGAGTGATTGTCACTCGCCTGTTGTCCCACAAAACAAGAGGACTGTGTAAAGCATGAAAAGACAGTTTGAACTGTTATTCAACTGTCTAAATAAATTATTTGGACTGTACAGCAAAGAGTCTAATATCTTACAGTGTGTTAAAATGTTGTTAGTATTATTAGTATTAATACTTAGTATTATTAGTATAATGTATTATTAGTGTGCACTTAATGTTTGTATAGGTAAATGCATACATGTATGGTGAGGAATAGATGGCTGTAAGGGGAGAAGGGAGGCCAATGCATGCATTTGTGCAAGTTGCCTATGTATCTTAGTGTTCTGATTGCTACAACCCTGTCACAGAGAAATATTTCTTGGGGAATTTGGGAAATTAATCACTGAAAAATCAGGGAATTTTGTTTCCATGAAAAGCTGGGAACCCTGAGTGTAGCCTGTGGGGTTTATTCTGCAGTTGTTCTGCAGAGGTTGAGGAAAATACACCACGAATCAATCTAGGTATTATATCTCGATCAGGATCGATCATGGTTGATCATAGTTTATATAGCTGTTTACATGTACATTTCACAGACTGGGGACTGTTTGGTATAACGGTATGAACCGACGGGGTTTCCTGGTGTAAAAAGAAATAGGACCCAAATGTTGTGATATGACTGAAATATTGTTGAAAGTGATGTTAAGTCATATGCATTCATTCACTCACTCTCCCAACTTGATCTTTTATTTCTATCTCTAGGTTTCTCATTGAAACTCAGCCATGGGAGAGCACCATACAGTTTGTTTCATGGGTCTGCCATTGACAGAAAGAAGGACTATTATGAGGTTCTTGGTTTGCCCAAAAGTGCAGATGCAAAGGCGATCAAGAAAGCCTACTATCAGGTACTGGTATAACATTGAATGATATTTTATTCATACTCATAACAAACTTGTTCTCTTGACCCCAGTTGGTCAGTGTTCAGAAACTCCACAGCATCCTTCAAATTGAAATGTGATGTGTATAAGAAGGGATGACGCCTTATCCAGTATTACATATACATGTACAGTAAAACCTGTGTATACTGACCATACTTGGGACCAGGTTATAGGGTCGCTTTTAACAGGGTTCACAGTATTTAACTTAAAGTATTGAGACCCTGGACAATGCTGGATGGTACCAGTATTGAGAGGTTGGTCGGTTTACCTAGGTGTGATTGTCGGTATTCGTAGGTTTCACTGTATATCCCAAGGATGTGGACTATGTAGACTTACATGTACACGTGTAATACCATGTGAATATTCCTTGTGGTTACCAACCATGCAGTTTTATATCCCTTGCTTTGGGAAGAACATTTGCTGTGATGTATTCCACTTCACATACTAAGTGAAAGCGTGATATTATTTTTGATATTTTGCAGCTGGCACAGAAATATCATCCCGACATGAACAAGAATGATTCCAGTGCTGAGAAGAAATTCCATGATGTTTCTGAAGCATATGAGGTAGATATCCCATGTCCATTTACATGGTTTAGGTATGGATATGGTTACCCAAACAAACATGACAAATGATTTACACTCTTGTCTTACCTGATATATAACACAGATTAAAAATAAGCTTAATTTCCGAGTGGTTTGGTGAGGGATGGGGGAATCCAAGGGTGGGGGAGGGAATCCAACATGTGTAGTAATGGGACAAGAATTACAAGAAACCTCTTGACTTGAGACGTACAACATCATGCTGAAAAAGAAAACCAAAGTTGGTATGATGAGTTAAGTTTGCACCCGCCCATTCGTGCTTCAACTGGGAACATTCCACGTAAACGGCGACATCAAATACTCCCTCGTTTCAGGGACTTTAATCATCGACACCTAAATGATATCCCTGCCGAGCAGCTAAGTTCCTACGCTGCAGCCGTGAGAGGAACACTCGCGCG
>JAVTVY010037882.1:0-16726 GCA_036873755.1 Hanleya hanleyi | reverse complement strand
AGTAAAGTGAAAGGCCAATTTGAGAAAGGCTATTTACCCAACTGGAGTGATGAACACTTTGTCATCGTGCGCCATAAACCTCGACAACCCCACGTCTATCAACTGGAAGATCTACAAGGCGAGAGACTGCAACGCACGTTTTACGAGACAGAATTACAACCCATAGTGAAAACACCGAAAGACTACTATACGGTGGAGAAGATTTTGAAAACGGAACGTCGACGTGGCATTCCCTATCATTTCGTCAAATGGCAAGGTTGGCCTCGTTCCTTTAATTCCTGGGTGTCCGGCCGTGACATGAAACGTCTATAAATGCTAACGCCTATCACCCCCCTGCCTTCAGTGTAGGACTGTACCATGGAGAGTACACGTCGTCTACCCGTACTGTTAAGAACACGAAAAGCACAAATCGGTACTGTGTTGTGTCTAGTCGTAGTTCTGGGTACGTTATTTACCGGTGTGTTCTACGATTTATCCTACGTGATATCCTGTTTCAACACCCTGCGTTCTGCATCAGTGACCACCACCACCACACCACGACCTACACCCACCCAGACGTCAAGGGTACGGTACGTCTCAACGCAGACCCCTACGTCTACTCCAGCCTTCAAGTTACTCCCCTACATCCACCCCACCACGACCATCCGTACTACGACTACGACTACTCATCCTCCTCCATCATCATCATCCCTGAGAAGCGAGCCTTCCACTCTACCCGCTAGTACTACGACACCGCTAAACAGTTTTGAAGTGGACCCCCGTGAATCACACCGTTTACCCCGACAACGGTTTCCCTTCCAGTACTATCCCCTGCGCCGCCAGCCCCCACACCTGGGAGGTGGAAAACGGTAAATCATTCCCTTAAAGAAACGATGGACCCACGATGGCAGCATCCCTTCACATGCCTTATCGCTGGACCGACCGGATCGGGAAAATCACATTTTGTTCAACGTCTCATCCAACATGGGGCCGCCCTGATTTCACCGCCTCTAGCGCGTATCCTGTGGTGTTATGGCGCTTGGCAGCCCGCGTACGAGGCACTGGCCCGTGTCCCAGGACTCACTTTAGTGGAAGGTTTACCGCCTGAAGACATACCCCCAGACACCTTAGTGGTGGTAGACGATCTCATGACGGAAACGGACAGTCGAATCACCCGTCTCTTTACCAAAGGCAGCCATCATCGTCGATTGAGCATTATCTACATCGTACAGAATCTTTTCAGTAAGAACAAAGAACACCGGAACATTAGTTTGAATGCTCAGTATGTGGTGTTATTTAAAAACCCCAGAGACGCGTCACAAATTACTCACCTGGCTCAACAGATGTACCCTAAGAACACGGCCTTTGTACGAGAAGCCTTTCAAGATGCCACTCAACCTGCGCATGGATATCTCCTCATCGACTTGAAACAAGACACACCCGCTCCCCTGCGATTGCGTACCTTGATTTTTCCCGGTGAACTACAGACGGTGTACACCCCCAAATGAGTGAGGATAAAAGAAGAAGACCACGGACTCGAGCCTTCATTCAAGCATCATGTCTGCACGCGTACGCAAGCACGCCCCCGCATTGCGCGTATTACGCAGCGCGCCTCCGGAAGTGGGCCGGGCCCTGGTGCGCGGCGCGGATCGGGATTTGGTCCGGTGTTTGTGTGAAGTCGCTCATAATGTATTAAAAGGCAATGTCCCCCTGAGTCCTCTGCAGAAAGGAAAATTGCAACGGCACAAGGCGGGTCTCCGAACGCTGGTCAAGAAGACGGGCAGTGTCAAGCAGAAGAAACAAGTGTTACAGCGCGGTGGATTTCTCGGCGCACTTCTCGCGCCCTTAGCCGCTACGGTACTAGGCCCATTACTCGGCTCCATCTTGGGACGCTAACACCATGGAACATACGAAAAAAATGATGCTGGTCGAACCTCGACTGTTACAGAGTTTACAATCTCCCTATCCCATCCCGGCCACCGTGCAAAACCTCCAGTCTTTGGATGAAGAAATGAATAGTATACTGCAACGTCCATTGCCCGATCACGAGAAAATTCAACTCTACCATCATACGCTGAACCGGTACCAGACGTTTATGGATCAATATAGAGGAAGTAGTAGTAGTAGTAGTACACTACCCACCACCACTACGCCCATCCCAGCCTCATCTCTGCCACCACGACCACCACCGTCATCCTCGGCCTCACCTGAGCTGGAACAGGAAGTATTGGCCAGTGTGCCTAAAGCCTACAAGACCAGGGCCCGTTTATTGTTGGATCGGGTGAAACAGAATGCCGATATGGATTGGAATGCGGAAGGACACCTACTGATTCGCAACCAAGTGGTGCCGGGGTCTCATATGACGGATTTAATCAACGATATGGTGCGTTCTCGTAAACACTCTAATCCACCGGGCTGGGAAGCCTTTGCTCAGGCGTTAAAAGACATACACACCCCTCAAGAATTGATAGGCAATAGGGAACGCTGGAAGTGGATGCAAGCCCCTGCTCCACGTGGCCCCCATACCTGGGAACGTGGTGAATGGCAACCGCACACGCCACCCACAACACCCGCACGGCGGGATCGTTCTTTTCATCCCTATGCCTCCCCTATACCGACCACACTACAACCACGACGACGGGCACGTATGAAGTCACCGCCACAACGCCGAGTGGCACCCAAGGCCTGGGAGCCCTATTAAAGCCCGGTGCAGAAGCCCGAAAGTTCAGTCGTCGTCATGTTTTACATGACGTTGCCCAGTAATAGCTCATTCGACGTGTTTCCTGAGAACACCTTGACCCAGTATGTCACGCAATTACCTCAACCGTTACATTTACCGGGACGCTGGGAATGTGGACTGGTGGATATTCAATACCCTTATTCATGGTACAATGTACAAGACGGAGAAGTATGGTACGAAGTGACCTACGAAGATAAAGTCTACAAACTCATTCTCCCCAAGGCCAATACGATACACCGCAGACGTTCATACAGGCTCTGAATGGCTTGATGGAGTACAAGGCCCTAAAGTTCAGCACGGGTGCTACAACACACCTGATATCCTTGCACATCAGGAGCGAGATATTGTTCGATGTCGACGTACACAACGACAAGAGCTCTATCATGCTGACCGCTAACGCGAATGTGAAACTCAGTCCTATGCTACAGGAAATGTTAAGGATGCCTCACTCCGTCTACAAGGGAGCCACCATTGTCGAGGGGGATTATTTGATGGATATGAAAGTAGGTATGTACGCACTGTACGTCTACTCGGACGCCGTGGACAGCCATATTGTGGGTGATGTGAACACACCTCTGTTACGGGTGGTGCCCATTACCAAGACGTATGGTGAACAAGCCACCGAGAGTTTCAACCATATCATGTACCTGCCCGTACGCCATATCGATATCAGCACGATCACGGTAGATATAAGAGATGACAGGGGACGTCCGATCCCATTCGAACGAGGAAAAGTGGTGCTGACACTTGCTTTCCGACAAGCTCGCTCTCCTCACTTCGTATAATGTACGTGCCTTACCAGTGCCATACGCCCAGCTATGTCGACTACTACAAGAAACAAACGGGAGGAAACTTGCCCGTGTTTAGCGGGGCACGCATGCAACGCGGTCACGGATTGGGGAACATCCTGGGCAGCATTATGAAAACGTTTTTACCCATGGTGACACGGGGTGTGAAAGCGGTAGGAAAACAAGCGGTACGCAGTGGATTACGCGTGGCCGGTGATGTGATGGAAGGCACAGCACCCCGACAAGCTTTGAAACGCCGGGCTAAAGAAGCAGGCAGCGTTTTGATCGCCAAAGCCCTTAAAAGACAAAGACCCACACTGCCCCCATTCATTCAACGTCCAACACCCCAGAGGAGAAGGACTAAGCCCCAGAAGAAGAAGAAGAAGAAAAAGAAGAGACGTACTAGTAGGAGAGACATCTTCGCATAATGGCCTACATTCACTCCGAGTCGTGTCCGTCTACCAACAGTGAATTGGATTTGTGGACTACTCCACCCACCCAAACGAGTGTAGGCGAAGGACGTTGGGTAGAACATCGACCCCTGGCTAGCCTGACGGGGGTGGGGCCCGTAGAATTTACCATTGAAAACAAAGATACGGCCTACCTGGATTTAGCTCACACCTACTTGTACGTGAAAGCCAAAATAACGAATAGGGACGGGACGGACATAGCGGTCGATGCACCAGTAGGCCCGGTGAATCTTTGGCTGCACTCCTTGTTCCAACAGGTGGATATAGGTCTGAACGATAAACTCATCAGTACGTCCACCAATACGTACCCGTACCGAGCCTACATGGAGACGATGTTGTCGTACGGTATTGATGCCAAAGAATCACACTTACAAGCTGAGCTGTACTTCAGGGATAGACCCGGATACCTGCCCAACATAACCGGTGCCAATGCTGGGTTCGAGTCACGCAAAAAACTGGCAGCCAAAAGCAAGTCCATCGATATGATGGGACGACTACACGCCGATCTGTTCATGCAAGACCGCTACATGATGAACGGTGTATCCATCAAGATCAAGTTGATCCGGTCCTTACCTAAGTTCGCCTTAATGTGCGGTGGCGAGGGCGATATCGATTACCAGATCGTCATTGAAGATGCAGCCCTGTTTGTCCGTACGGTAGATTTGCAACAGGGTGTGTTGTTGGGTCACATGGAAGCCTTAGCGAAAAAACCAGCCATGTACCCCATCCGACGCGTACAGACCAAGGTGTTCTCTGTGCCCACAGGTACGATGATGGCCAATCGGGAAAATTTATTTCTAGGGGATCTGCCTAAACGTCTTACCCTGGCGTGTGTGACCAACACCGCATTCAATGGAAATTGGGCTGAGAATCCGTTCAATTTTAAACATTTCAACATTAACTTTGTGGCACTGCACGTGGCCGGCCATCAAATTCCAGCCCGACCCTTACAACCGGACTTTACTAAGGGAAACTATGTGCGGACCTACCTGAACCTGTTTACAGCTACAGGACAAAACAACCAGGACGAAGGCAATACCATCAGTCGAGACGACTTTATGAAGGGATACACATTGTTCGCCTTTGACCTCACCCCCACCTTGGAACACGATCATCAACTGGCTTTGCTCAAGAAAGGAAACCTACGGTTGGAACTGCGTTTCTCCGTCCCTGTACCCGACACCATTAATGTGATTTGCTACGCCGAGTTTGATAACGTCATCAGCGTGGATCACCAAAGAAACGTGCTGTGTGACTTTCCCACCTAAGATGGATACAGAGCAGCTGATGAGCATACTCCAGCGAGATCCCAAGATCCCCTTTCGAGGTGTGTTTCCACGCAATGTGTTTCCCACTCACTCCACTACCCCAGCAGCCTACATCTTGAATACAGACACAAAGAGTCGACCCGGTGAACATTGGATAGCGGTGTACGTGGACACCCAAGGCCAAGGCGAATATTTTGATTCCTACGGACTTGCACCCCTCCATGCCGATTTGGTGAAATTCATGGACGTCTCTACGACAGAGTGGCGTTGGAATACGCAAAGATTACAAGGCCCCTTGAGTAGTGTGTGCGGACAGTACTGTGTGTTTTATCTTACTCACCGGAGTAGAGGACATTCACTGCCTACCATTGTACATATGTTTGATGATTATTGTCAAGCCGAAGACCGGGATGTCCTCGTCTATGACTGGACGGCCTCTCGTTTTAATGTGCATGCTCCATTTCTCTGGTTAACTTAATGTACTGCGCGCGCGCAGACCACTATTATTGTTATGACGTTGTTGTTCTGATGTTGTTGTTCTGATGTTGAATAAAATTGATGAAAAAAACACAAAAAAAATGATTTGACTTTTTCTCTCTTTATTTAAGTCAACAAGCAAGGATTAGACTATACAAATAGAATACAGGGTACAAATAGTAGAGGTATGTACACATAGAATAGTAGTGATTAAGGTACAAAAAAAGTTTGTCAGAAGTAGGATTCGAACCTACGCGGGTTTTCCCCACCAGCCTTTAGGACTGGCGCCTTAGACCACTCGGCCATTCTGACTTTTACAGTTTTATAACTCGTGTATCCACAGTTAATGTTCCACATTTTACAAGTCCAAGTATGTAGTGCTCACACCGTCGGCCAATACTTTTCGTTTGAGCTAAAAGAAAGTAAAGGCGTCTCTTTGCTGGATATAGGTCCGCATCTGGTGATCGACGACCCGGAATCCGTGATTAGTGCCACTCGCACTGGCCTGGCTTTGTAACACGCCCAGGTAGAGATCTTTGTCTATGTTGGGATCGCGCCGGCTCACTCCTTTGCAGCTAAACTTATCCTCTCTACCGTCAGTTCCTCCGTAACAGTAGTAGGTCTTGGAGGAGAGCGCAATCATAGCATCTCCGCTCCACTCCAGCTTGAAGAGTCCCGGTGTCCGCTTGTCGTAGGTGTAGTGATCGCATCGAGGTAACCTAGCTGCAGCCTACCGCTCTGTGGATCGAGGAGCCATGTAGGTGTATTATGATACGCTCCAACCGGATAGACCCGCTTGACACTGTTGTCACAGATTTTCTCGTGGCGATGTAAGTCGTGGGAACGGTGAAACACCCGATGGCATTGGGCACAACTGAAAGACTGAGCGTACAGGCTAAAATTGGTAATGAGCGAAAAATGACTCACGCCATTGTCATCGAACACATTCACTTTCATCGTAGCAGCATACCGTTCTGTGGATCGATGAACCAATTCAGCCACAAAGGTACCGTCCTCCTCGCGTCGTAATCGATAAACAAAGATATTAATATCGAACAATGTTTCCACATCATCCAAATGCTTAAAGGGAACTCCACGGAAGTGCCGCTTATCCATGTCTTGCTGCTCTAGATATTCTTCCCAATAGCCATCGGCCACTGTGTCACAAGCCCGGGGGTCACACTCGTCCAGATGCACGGCCAAACACCGAAACAGACATTTCCGGTCTTTGTAGGGTCCATTTTTTCCTGCTGTTAATCCATACAGGCCTTTTCGAAGAATCAACCACGGGGGGAGTTGTACAGGAGCACCGATCGGATGATCTCGCATTTTCGTGACGAAAAATGTAACGTTAGTGACCATTTCCACAAGCCATTGGGTATTGGGGCGTTGCAGGCGGGCCCACTCCAACGGATCTAATGTAGTGAGTTGCTCGACCACCGGCTCCAGAGAAATCGCACCCGTGATGGTGAATGGCTCGTCAAACACATACGAATTGTTACTGGGATAGAAATACCGCAGTTGGTCCGTCTCTTTATGTCGTAAGATATACCCAAATGTGACATTCAACTTGAAGGCAGTACGCTGATCTTTGAAAATGTTCTCGGCATATGTAGTGAGATACGTGAGGTCCTCCAGCCGAAAATTGTATAAGTCCAAAAGACAACGATCACGATGAAAACAATGGCGTATGGCAGCCCAGTGTCGTTGATAAATGGCCCTGACACGTACATCTTCAGGCAAGACTTCAACCGGAGGTGCGGCTGTGTCCAAGGGAAAATCCGCTCCACGTCTCATGCTTACTCGAGAAAAGTAAATGGATGACTGTGCTGGCTGCGTGGCTGACTGGCTGGCTGGCTGGCTGGCTGGGAGACAGGTCAGGTAAGTCAGATTGAATACACCCTTGTCCCATAAAAAATGAACTCTCCTTTTATAGACCATTGACCTCATTTGCATATTTTCAGCAGACAACAGACCGCCATCTTGAAAACGACCACCCCTAACCTACAAAAAACAAGCCACCATCTTGAATACGACCACCCCTAACACACAAACAAACCGCCATCTTGAAACACACACCCAAAGACCTCATTTGCATATTTTCAGCGGACAAATTTGCATATTTTCAGCAGACAACAGACCGCCATCTTGAAAACGACCACAAAAAAATGGCCGCCATCTTGAAAATATGCAAATGAGGCGCGAAACAAGTGCAAGTGTGCGCACCTACAAAAACAGGCCGCCATGTTGAAACCGACCACCCCTAACCTAGAAAAAACAAGCCGCCATTTTGAAAATATGCAAAAACAGGCCGCCATCTTGAATGCGACCACCCCATGTCAAACAAGTGCAATTGGCCGCCATCTTGAATCCGACCACCCCTAACCTAGAAAAAACAAGCCGCCATCTTGAAAATATGCAAATGAGGACGAGCGAAACAAGTGCAATTGACCTTGACCTACAAAAAAACAGGCCGCCATCTTGAATCCGACCACCCCTAACCTAGAAAAAACAGGCCGCCATCTTGAAAATAGGCAAATGAGGCGCGAAACAAGTGCAAGTGACCTTGACCTACAAAAACAGGCCGCCATCTTGAATCCGACCACCCCTAACCTAGAAAAAACAGGCCGCCATCTTGAAAATATGCAAATGAAGGGTGAAACAAGTCCAAACAAGTTTTCTTGACCTACAAAAAAAACAGGCCGCCATCTTGAATCCGACCACCCCTAACCTAGAAAAAACAGGCCGCCATCTTGAAAATAGGCAAATGAGGCGCGAAACAAGTGCAAGTGTACTTGACCTACAAAAACAGGCCGCCATCTTGAATCCGACCACCCCTAACCTAGAAAAAACAAGCCGCCATCTTGAAAATATGCAAATGAAGGGACAAACAAGTGCAATCGGCCGCCATCTTGAAACCGACCACCCCTAACCTAGAAAAAACAAGCCGCCATCTTGAATAGTCCCATTGCACCCAATGACCTCATTAACATAAAACTTTCCCGCCAAAACTCACGCATGCGCACACACATAGCCACACCCACATCTCAAAATACGCGCTTCTGATTGGCTGTCGCTGTGACGTCACAGAGGTCATATGCAAATTTTTGAGGTCAATTGGCCCTTCTGTGCGTGCTCCCTACTACTCCCATAGATGAGTGAACCAAATTTTCAACAGCACTAACCCATGACAATTTAGGCTGCTGATGTATGAAGGATTTGTCTTCCATGTATGCGTCATAAAGTCGACTGTTGGTAGATGATCTTAATTTAGACCAATATTTAGCCATGCGCACTAATATCTGGACTGACATTGGGTATAAACCAAGTTCAGCCAGACAGCTGACATTATTAGTTCTCTTCGGTACTCCCAGTATACTCTTACAAGTTTGAATGGTAACTTTGTTACACACAGAACGAGACCAGTTGGAGAAGTCAAATTTCTGAGAGTTCAGAACACTGAGACCCCAGACTTCAGAAGCATAGGAACATATGGGTTCTGTTATAGAAATATACATTTTAATTGAGGTTTCAATAGGTAATGAATAATTAGTAGTCAGCCCCTGTTTGATTTTAAACCAGGAGCGCAACGCTCTGATTTTTAGGTTTGACACAGCCTTTTTGAAATTACCTTGACAGGTGAAGATAATACCAAGGTAACAATAAGAGTCAACAATGTGTAGAATGAGAGTATTAATGTTGAATACGAAATGAGCCTGGGCAAATTTATGGCTGCAGCCACAAACAAGGACTTTCGATTTATCGAGATTTATTTTCATTTTCCACTCAGAACAGAAAGTGGAGAGGTTATTTAGATTGGTTTGAAGACCAGATTTAGTTGTAGATAACAGTACTAGGTCATCAGCATAGAGTAAATGAGAAACTTCATTGTCATTGAGAGTAGGGGCTTTGCCTAATGGGGAATTGAGATAATGCTATTATGTGCGCTCTAGTATGATCGTAAATGTGGTTTACCAGGATCGGTGTTTTCTTGCTATATTGTAGCTGTTTGTTGAAGCAACATCTGTAAACAATGGTCGTCGAGAATTTGCCCAACGAGCTGATCCACACTGACAGCTTAGTTCGCCAGGATTTCCACTGCAATTTGTCATCAAAAACTCGCCACAACATACAGTATCGAAAGCGCGCGCAACTTCCGTTTAGCGTATTTTTCAAACTTCCGTTAAACGTACCTTAATGCCATATATTGTAAAATTATATATATTTGCAAAGTATATATATTCTATATTTTCATATATTTATCAAATATATTTTATTTAAACAGAAGCATATTTTAGAGAAAACTATATACCGTGAAGAACAATAAATATTTTGTGATTTCTTACATATATGAGAAAACAATTCATATATAATATCGCACTTTAAGTAATTTATGTTCAACATCACCATATATTGTAAGAAATTATATATATAATATCTGCACAATATTGTCATATATGGCATATAACCTACTTAAACTGACGGGCGATGCATTAACTCCCTTATTTGGCCTACAAAACCGCAGAATGACCTACCGCTCCTCCTCATGTAGCCCACTACATCTAATTCTGAAAAGCATTACAAAAAGCAGCAGGCGAAATATTCAACACCAAAGGACAAATGGTAACAAGAAAATGAAAAATTGGGCGCTAAGAATGAAACTGACTGACGACAGAGGTGTAATTTTAGGCTGGCTGGACATGTTTTTACACTCGTGGAGATGGGTTGGTGCACGCGCATCGTGGAGATGTTTCCGGTCCTGCTGGTGAATACGGTCCTGCTGGTGAACGTGCTAGTCCGGTACCCAGCTCCCATAATGCACTGCGGCGTAATGGGAGTCTGGTATTGGCCATCGAATGGCAGCCTCCAGCGGGAGATTCAACATGGCGGCTGCCCAGGTTATAGGCATAGGACGAGGTAAACTTCGCCGTTTTTCTGGTAAGTTTAATATGAAATAAATCAAATTTAAAGTAGGCCGACCATCGAATTACCAAAGCAATACAGGCCTACTTTAAATTATATTTATTACATATTACAGGTGAGGCTATATTTATTTTATATTTTCAGCTAAAACAAATCAGACTGATTGGTAAAATATACGATTTTAGGTAACACCTATACAGAGTCAGACTTACAAATGTAGCCTATATGACACTGAGCATGACTCTACAAACAGCTACCTCTCGGCTATCATCATATACCATAAAATTTTACCTGTATTATTTGAGACCCTGGGCAGACTATGATAACAAGTGGTCTAACTAGCACTGCACTGATTGGTTAAATTCGAGCATCCATTAAATGCACTGGGATTGGTTTCTCTATGTTTAGAGCGGAGACGTTCTCCTTATGTCAGAATTTGCTCCAAAGCTGTCGGTGCACTTTGACCTTAGGAGCTATGCAATCTGATGCTATGAGATTGAAGTGAAGATAGCCCGGTGATATATTGTACATGTTGGTGCTGATATTGTCAGGCTGTTGTCCACACACACTTTCATGGAGAGAAACTACGCCAGTTGAAAGAACCTGGTAGGCCCTACACAGGCCCAGTATAAGGGTCAGACGAAGAGGTTATCACAACTGGCACTATTCTATATGTTCCTGCACATTGTCCTTTGGATGTCATCCAAATTTTAATAGAATTAATCAGTTTCAGCAATGACATTATTTTAAAAGTGGCACCGTGTGTGTCTTTCTATGGTGTGGTGGCCTGAGCACCATACGTATGCTATATAAGTTTTGACAACAGCCTCTAATGATAAGAAATTCAGATATACTGACAAACCCACCATTTGATATGCCCGTCAAAATAAGAGGTTGTATATTACAATCGCAACTTCTCTCCATCTTGTTCATCTGTTAGCTTTTGTTAGTTGCGATATCTCCATTTCCAGGTGATCAGGGAAGTGATGTTATGGTGAATGGTAATGGGTTGCCTAGAGGTTCCGCAAACTTGATTAGACAGTGTTTAAGGAGAACCACACTCTAATTAAAATTAAATCCTATCTGCTCCCTCATTTGGATATGTACATAGCTTGAGGAGCATTGATAAGATATTAATTTATCAAGACTGGGAGAACCAAATCTGCATAACCTAAAAATAAAAACACAAAAATATGGTATTTTAAATGGGTTACCATGGAATAAATTACATCACACCCCTGGTTTAGGGATTGGTAACACACTTTGAGTGTACCTTATCAATGGGACAAAGAGGAACCCTATTCATTTTGAGATGAAAGGTCCAGGTGGCTGTGTCCGAAAATCAGTACATCATTAAAACTTGTTATGTTTACAGATGTTGATTGCTATGACGTAGAAGGAGCCTAATGATTTTTACTCCTGATCTATTATTACAGTGGCATATACGTACTTCACATTTTATTTATTACATATTGCAAAATAATGTAATGATATTAGGAATGACCCACAGATTCAGATTTCAAATGTAAACTATATGACACTGAGCATGATTCAGTTTCTTCCAGATAATGTACAACAATTGACCTTGACAAGTCGTGTGTGCATGCCAAAGTAATAATAGTAGATATGGTTCTTCATTTTGGTTTCACCTGTGTATCAGAATTTGGTTCATTTAACACACGACAGTGTGACTAACGTCACAGGACCTACGAAGTAGGAATTAAGAGGTTTATAGGTCACCTAAGTAGGTCAAATTTTCATCAAAAGTAGGTCAGAACTTAAACAGTCCCCTAATGCACGTTCATGCCAAAAATCAAGGTTCTAATGTCAACGGTTCTCCCTGGACTAACTCACTGACTCACTCATTACCGGACAATTTGCAAATGAGAGCCTACTTCGTAGGAATAGAACCAAGAAGAACCAAGATTTCGAAGAGTTCAGGGATGTGTATTGTGTACCTCGAACATTGATATTCAATTCGCTGTGTGCTGTCTGCGATTTCTTGAATTCCTGGAAATACAGTGGTACAAACGTTTGGTTATACTTCACCCATGGGAAATTAAAAGCATATTCATTCTGAGGTGAAACGGTGACGGCAAATGTTACATTTAACATCTAGAGTATTGGAGGAGGGAAAGCATTCAGAAAGTGTTGTTTCACCACTTTTAAGTGTTGGATGCAACAGCTTAAAATGTTGCATTTAACATTACGTCAATGGATAAATAAAATGGAGAAGTATTCGATTTAGATTATTCTACGAAGAAAATATTGCTACTGAATTTACAGTGAAGTTAGTATTACCACCGAATGAGGATGTGATTTTTTTATCAATTTTATTTTATTCCAGCCCGAAGAGACCCAAAGGAGTGAAATTCATTTATTTCAGGCAAATACATGTTTTGTCGATTAAAAGTAAAATGGCCACATAAAAGATGGTACATCCTTAGAATGACATCTAACCATGACTGTGACGGAATTACATTTTGGTTAAAAAAATTTGTGGAATTCATCTTGATGAACCGAAAGGTCTGTTAAAAATTCGTTCTTGAAATAGCGGTACTCCCTAAAAAACTTGAGTGAACTGTTCCACTCAAGTTTGGGTGAAATGAACCTGTTCACTCAGAGTTACTTTTCACTCAACTTGAGTGGGATCAATTTCCACACCTATGCTTGAGTGAATGTCACCTCAAGTTGAGTGCATTTAACTCAAATTCAGTGGAAAGTAACTCAAGTTGAGTGAAAATCTCACTCAAGTATTGAGTGGGATCAATTTTCACGCTAACTTTTTTTAGCGAGTACTGTAGTGCAGATTGGTGAGATATAACTTTAATCAAGTAGGATATATTTCAAGAACTGAAACTTATTGATGTTATACAAATTGTTTTGTATACGCCACCTTGCAGATCAGCGAAGACTATTATTCACTGTTTACAGTCATGACAGGGTAGGCCTAATGTTTTTGTGACTGCATTTCCCTTTCAGGCATTTTCGCCTGTGGATATTTCCGCCTTCCCATATATTTTCGTACTATGACTGTACAAATCTGTAAATATTGACAACAATTTGGAGATTTTTTTTCTTGTTTTCAATTAGCTTTTAGGCATTATTAAAAATGTTGTAAACAAAGTTAAAATTAAAAAAAACACTAATTTAATGATCATATTTCTATTTGTATTACTTTAAATTAATGACAGAATATTTCTTGGTTTAAAATGAAGACAAAATAGACATTGTTGGATATTTTGTGGCAAATATATTAATATTCAGTTTCTAAAATGTAATCACCAATTTAAATAATTACTTGAATCAGCACATTTATTGCTTAATATTTTTTTTGGTCAAACTTTTATTCTGTATTCCTGTTACACTTAACAACCCCAAAGTCCAGGATCCCTGGGGAGTGGGGCTTAGTAAAGTAATTTCTATCCCTATGTAAAAGCTATTGTTTACTTATTTTCATCCCGAGTTAGCCTGCTGTTTGAGTAGAATCAATCAGTGCTTGACACAAGGAAATTCATTGTTCACTTTATCTTTGGAACCACTGATTCAAATACCATTGAACCATCCTTGCACCTTTATTGACTTATTATAGAAATTAAGAATAAAGAAAGCTCCAATTTCTTTTTGTTAATATTCCAACTTTGTTACACGTTACATTTGTTGTATGAAGTCATAGGAAGCCGAAGGGAAATATCCGCTTCGAGATTCTGTTTTCGGCGGAGCTAAACGTGGAATGAATTACGTTGTTACATGACTGAGGTACTTGTGTAAATGTTATTAGCCCTTGGAACAAACCAACACACAATTTATCACTAGAAATGCAACAAAAAGCGAACACTTGCGTGTGGCGGAACGTAACGAATTCAAGGGCCGTAACTCATGAACGTTTCTTTGTAGTCATGGTTGTGCGAAGTGCCCGGATGTGCTTCGGTGACAACAACAACGCTTTTGCTCTTCCTACGTTTTAAGATTTCTTTAAATAAGCCCGATCCTAAGGCCGGCTGCGAAGGTCGGCGTTTGAAAATTCGAAAGACCCTTGCAGAAGGAGCAAAAATCACAGGTGTAAACATGAATGCAAGTATTTATTTTCTCGTTTCACCGAGACGAGAAACATGTCAGCCTCCAGTCGATGACGTTTACGTTGACAACGCGTCGAACGACAGGCTCCGCCCACATTGAGGAAAAAGGTGGGATCGTCAGTATGTTTGAATTGTTGTTGTTGTTGTTTTCTGGATTTCTTACCAATAAGCCCGACCTAAGGCCGGCTTCGCCGGCCTATTAGGTCGGCCTATTACCGGCAATTTATGCCGTCGGGATACAACGATTCCTTGTACACCACTCGTCATTTCTGTATATCGCAAAGCATTTGCCGGTCAATGATTCATGTCGCAGCAGTCAAAATAGCCCATGTTGTTGTTGTTGTATGCAATAACATGTGCGAGGTAAATGTAGGCCTACGCATTGGGGGAGGAAAACGATCTCAAAATTCGCCCAAATACAAACACAGTGGACGATGCCCTATTTTTGTCGATACAACTTTCAAGTTGTCACTTAAAGTTGTAACTTTTGACACTGACATTATCCAACCACCTGGTTTTTTTAGGGAAAAAATCTAAAATGCCAGTGATAGGCCTGTGTGCAGATGGTGGGGCAGGGGGGGGGGGGCAGTTGCCACACTCTAGAATATTTCGCTATTATGGAGACAGACAGTTTGACTGGTGGAGGAAGCCGGAGTACCCAGAGAGAACCACCGGCATTGGGGTGGGGAAGATGGGGGGGGGGGGTATTTTATTTCAGGTTGCATTTCTTGGGATGCATTTGATTTTTATATTTATTGTTTCTCAAAACTCATGTACTGGTATGTCTTTGCTAATTTCCATAATCTTTACAATCCTCCGGTTTTTGTCAAAATATATCCAATTGCCCGAATATTTTTAATAATAAATTCTATCTTAATGATTATGCACAAAGTCTGTACATGGGTTGTTGTACCGACTGGTATCACTGTTCCTAGTATGTAATATTCTCAAATCATATGAATTTCCATTTCAATTTTCATATCTGTACCATACTAAATTTTATGATTCTGCAGTAGCTGTACATTTTTCAGCAGAGTGAATTAAAATTAATTATTGAATATACCCAATGAATTACTGGACTCAAGTCTTAAGTTTAAAATACCGCTGTTGTCAAACATATGTTTGCAAAATTTTGTAGCAGTTTATTGGCAGCTGTTGCCCATGACACAAACTTGTCACAAATCTCTTGGGAGTAATGCAGTTTAAAATCCAGCTGGTATGTTGTTCCTAAATACACTCCATGTCTGCATCGATCATTGATTAAAATGGATTGCTTGTTACCGATGAACATGCTTTATACTAACTCTATGCCTATCTTACATCTATATGCACCGAGTAATTAGAATAATATATTTTATAGAGAGCTTAATTTAATAGTGACTAATCTATTGTTATGTATGAAGCAACCCATTGAACAGAGACACATCAAGACCTATCACATCAACAACTATCGACATAGAGAAACTTGGAATTAGTGTGCTGGGGGAAGGGTGATGAATAAAGTGATAATGTTAAAATGTAATTTCAAATGAAAATAACCCATCAGACAAAGTGCAAATGAAAGAACAATTCAAACAGTGTTAATGATTTTTTTTTTCAACTGAGACAAAGTAAAAAGCATTTTACATTTGTGGTTTCTTTTAATTTATTGTTTATTGTTCTGATATGATGTACTGCTAGAATAAAAGATCAGTTTTCCCCATGTTAACTTTGTTCCCTTTTAATTTTACCAACATTTATCATTTCCATTTCTTTATTTACAGGCAGTCATATTTGACCATTGCTTCAACACCATGATAGTTTCCAGTATTAATTCCACTGGTATGTATGAACAAATTTCACACATACATGATATATTATTTAATTAGCCCAGTGAAATCTCAATGATACATAATCATGGCAATTAAAGAAATCTGAGCAGACACATGTATTAAGTGTCAAACACTATTCTTTATTTTTCTTGTTTATACATATGATACCCAATCAATTGATCCAAATTTAT